>JACXGJ010006364.1:0-34741 GCA_016801105.1 Esox niger | reverse complement strand
TGTGTGTGTGTGTGGGTATCTGTGTGTGTGTGTGGGTATATGTGTGTGTGTGTGGGTATCTCTCTGTGTGTGTGTGTGTGTGTATCTCTGTGTGTATCTGTGTGTGAGTACAGTTATGTCTGGAAATATTTGGACACTGGCACAAAAAACAAAATGTAAACACTCAATTCTCTTTGAAGATATTAAATAACTAATGTTAGGGGTGCAAAAGTAGCTTATTTCGCTATGGAGCTAACAGCTTCATTTCCACCACCCACTGACTATGTCTGCAAATGTTGTTCTTTGTTTATTTATCTATATTGGCACCTTTTTAAGGTTGTTGGAATTTGTGGTGAAAAGTATTTATCATGGTTACGCTGTGGTTGACTTGGGTCTTCCAAATTTAGGCAAACAGCCTTCCGGTTCCTTTTTTGGGCAAGCCCAATAATACATACACTTTCATTAATATAGTCAAATGTGTGATTTATCTGTTCCTGCAGTAATTTTATCCGAAGTCATGTGCTGTGGGTAATCAAGTTGTTGAATGTTTGTGGGCAAATAGAAACATTTCCTAATGATTACTTGGATTTAAACAAACAGTGGTAATATTAACTAAGTAAGCATTTGTTTTACAGCTATAGCCTGTTTTACTGATTGGATTTACACATCTATGTGTTCTTCTTGAATTTTCTACTACCTTAAAGCTAGCTGATGCGTGCACACAAGCTTGCTCATATTTACTTACCGCATATGCAACCAATAGTAAATACTCACGAGCTGACCTGAGGAGTCTTGAAGAAAATGCTTGCCAAACAATTTCCTTGCTTGGTAGGGCACACTGAGTATTTTCTGTGCTTATTTGAGCAAGAGATGCATGTGTGGACACGAGAAAATAGACTTGGTTTCTAATTTTAAGCTTTGACGCCACTGAGGTCTTGACGCTCGCATCCCGTCTGTACTCTCATTCATTCCCATGCATTCTGTCTGCAGCGTATACTTGCGCATACCTGAGTACATGAGTGGTCCGATTTGGGCATTTTGCACCTTGTATTTGCTCTCGTTAAGTCTTCTCTTGATCGTAAACTTGGATAATGATATGCCTGCCTCCTGGAGAGTGTTCTTCACTTGGATGGATGTTGTGAAGGGGGTTTTCTTTACCATGGAAAGGATTCTACGATCATCCATCACTGTTTTCTTCCATGGATATCCAGGCCTTTTTGTGTTGCAGAGCTCACCAGTGCCTTAACTTTTTTCTCTCAGAATGTACCATACTGTTGAATTGGCCGCTCTTAATGTTCCTGCAATCTCTGATGGATATTTTTTGCAGCCAAAGGAGGGCCTGTTTCATTTATTTGAGAGCTCCTTTGTCCGCATGTTGTGGGTTTACAGCAACTGATTCTAAATGCAAATACCACACCTGAAATCCACCTTTTACCTGCTTAATTGATAAAGAAATTACAAAGATGGCCCACAATCTCAAATCAGGTGTAATGGTTTCATTTCAATTTCATCAGACCAGAATATTCTTCCTCATGCGTCCTTCAGGTGACATGCCATATTTCTTTCACTCAGGAGATGTTTCTGTCTAGACACTCTACCATAATTGCTTGATTGACGAAGTGCTTCAGAGATGGTTGTCATTCTGGTAGGTTTTTGAATCTCTTCAGAAAGACTCTGAGGCTCTCTTCCTGGGGCTATTGAATTCATGGTCACCTTCCTGACCAAGCTTCTTGCCTCGTGAGTTAGTTAAGCTGGATGGCCAGCTCAGTGGTCTTGGTGGTTCCAAACATCCTCCATTTCACTATGAGAGAGCCCACTGTGCTCATTAACTTTAAATATGTATTATTTTATTTTGCCTGATAGATATTAGCACAGTAAATTCTGATTAGGCTTTGACTTAAAATGGTGACTGCAAAAACAAACTTGTTTTGTCTTTGTGATTGTCTACATATAAAAGTATGGGGACACCCACTCCACTAGAGAGATTATTTTGTCTTGGGAATAGATTTTGTATTTCCTTCTCCCTGTGGTAGTGGTCTTACCCTTTTGGTAGAGGTCTTTCAGGCAGTTATGCAAGGCCTTTTAATCTGGTGTCTACAGAGCACACTGTCATTTTGTGTCCTACGCAATTGTACGTAGTTTCTGTCCCCTGAAGTAGGGAACATGGTACAATACCACCCTGGGCGGTCCCTGTGTGATGATTGATTCTGCATCAGAGGAGTGAAGTTTGAGACATTGTTTGTGACAACATGGAAGGTAGAGCTTCTACCTGACACAGCGTTTCACTCAGTGATTTCATGAAGTTTAACTTTGTACATTTTTTTGGGGCAACAAACCCATACAATTGCACCTTATTCCCTACCTCATGGAAAAAGGGTTATCTTCGTAATTGTAAGAATTTAACTGTTACGTATAGTGATTAAATAATGGTGGACCCATACAAATCAAGGGGGAAATACATTCAGTATTTATTGGAATAATGCAGCAGAGTTCTCCTTTTCAATGAACGTATCAAAATATTCTGACTGTAAAGATTGTTGCTTGCGGTTATATACATTGGCGTGTCTACCTATCACTGATCACATCTCCACAAGAAGCCCCATCCCGAATGGTGTGTTAACATTCCACAATCTTAAGTTTGGCAGTGTGACCTACAGAGAGAATCTAAACACAGATGTTCCTGTTGTTCTTATTATCTAGGCACATATTTATATGATTCCACATAATCCTGTCTAATTACACAGAGTACAATAAGAACATGTTGACCTGCAGCTTTAGGCTATGCTCTTCAACAATAAGATAAGCTGTTACTTCTACATATGTATTTTATTAATTATTCTGCCTATAAGTTCCCCCAAAAACAGTAGCTAAATGAAATGTCCTGTTCTGATTTTTATAATAATTGTGAAGTGTTCATGTTATGTATAACTAGGTAGATTCCCCCATAGGCTACAAACGTGGTTTTGGGTATTATCTAAAGAAACACTTATAAATGTGTTTGTGGTTAAACTTTCAGCAGGTTTTCCATCAGAAATTGTTGCTGAAAGCTGCTTGTATAGTGGATCTTTAAGCACCACAACAGTTGTGTGCTGCGCTTAATAGGATCAGCAGAAACATGTGCACCATGCGTTGACGAAATGTTGATGCGATTAACAGCATAAAATAAATGTAGTGCATAAAACATTTTCTATCATAACCCACTTCAACTTTTACATCCCTGGTTCAGAGGTATCACCTTTATGAATAATACCGTCATGCCAAAAACCTATTCAACCTCTGACAACTGTGCTAATCTCCCAGAATTTAGCCATTTAACCATAGATTAAAAGTCCATAGATTGATTAGGCACGAGACATGTTCATTATCACCTGCCTTCTATGGCTTCTGTTGTCTAGAATATCCATGTTGCTCTCTGCTAATACTGTGTGTAATCCAATGCAAATGTGTGGTCCATTAGTTAAAGATGGTATCACACATACAGTTGAAGAGCTCTTGTCATCACAAGGCATTTTGCGAGGTGAAATGGGGCTAACATACTTTCTCTTGTTCAGTGAAAGGTGGCTGTTGCCGACCACTGAGTGCCTGACCATGAAATCCCAGACGCCATCCACTGTGTGGGTTAAGATCCCTAAGTACTGCTTAGCCATGTTCCGGTAAATTTGCAGGTGTGAGATTCTCTTCTGAAGTCTCTAGATAATGATCATGGTAATTATGATATTAGTAATCATGATCTTGATTATCTTTGTGCTAATTTGAGCTGTGCTGTGACTAGTGTCTGCTTGACGTTTAACCCTGCTTTGTTGGTGGGATTTCCTACAACTCCTTTCAAATATATTTTACTCAGATTCATCATTGATCTCATATGCAGGTAAATCAACCCGCTCCTCAGGCATTGTTGGTGCGTTGCATTTAGGAGTCGAACACCTGGCTGCAATAAGTGATTAGTTCACCCACTTAATCTGATGTCTAGGGAAAACAAGTGAAATATCCAGGGGGATGCCTTGGGGGAAGTTTGGGAAACTCTGTCATGTTGCATACTATGTCTTTTAGTTGAGTTGGGGTCATTAAATTTGTACTCATCATCACTTTGTCATAACCAGAGCTTCTGCCCTTGTCTAGGACAAGGTTACTTAGCAACCTGTGGATTATGGCAAGCAGCAGAGATGTGTGGCTTGGCTTACAGCAATGACAGACCTGGGGATATGTGACTGCTCTGGTGACCAATAAAGAGATATTGCTCACACATATTACACAGATAAACCTGGGTGAATTTGGCTTTCCCCACAGCTGCAAAGCAGAAGCTTACTACGCAAAGGCATGTTATGACATCCATAACAACTCTAAATTGACCTGTCCATTATGAGCTTGTTTTTACCAATATATGTATAATATGCAAACAATATCTTATACCGTCTGTAAGGAACTACCAGGTGGCCAACAGGTGACATATATAGACTCGTAAATACAATCCATTTTGATCTACTATGAGGCTAAATGACCGGGATAATCATGCATAAGTCTTGATATGCGTAGTAGATTCACACTGATACTTACTTGGCCGTGAAAATACAATACCCTCTAATCTAAAGGAGTTAGCAGTTAGTTTTGGTCACGTAGTACAAAAATAACAAATTGTACCTATTGCCCAAATATGAGGTGGTTTTATGTTGAACAAAACTAAATCTGAATAATGTACTAAGTCTCAGCGTGTTCCACGGACAATGTTATTGGCACCTTGTAGAATTAGTCACAAAGAATTCAATTTGAAGCAAGTGATTCTTTTCTTTGGAGTGGAACTGACCTGTGGTTGTTCCAGATGTCTACAATAAAAAAAAATTCAACCAGTTTGAATAGAGAAAAGGATTTTCCTGTTTTGCATCACTGTGCATGACCATAGGGGCAAGAAAACAAAACAGTATTGTCTGAAGAGGGCTACAATCTTGTGCCTGACACGCTTGGTCAATCTGAAGGCTAAATGTCCATCTCCAGAGTTCTTGATGTTTCTGTTTCCAGTCTAAGTTTATCAATACATTTTAGGCCCAGGCCACTGTAGGCAACCTCCCTGGTTGTGGCCGCAAAAGAAAATGATGGATGATTGCAGTGAAGTATTGTTTGGTAGAGAAAAGCAACATGATCAAATGTCTCACAGATCAAAGCTGTCCTTCAGACACAAGGTATGATAGTTTCAACTCTCATCATCTTTTCCCAACTCTGTGAATGGGGTTGAATGGTAGAAAACCCAGTGCTGAGAGAGACATAATAAAGCCTGAATGCATTTTGGCAAAACTCTCTTAACCATGCCACAATCCTTCTGGGACAAACTCCTGTGGACAGATGATACAAAATTAGAGCTTGTTGGTAAAGCACACTATCTCTATGTTTACTGAAAGCAAAATGAAGCCTTCAAAGAAAATGTCATTTTCCCCAGAGTCAAACATGGAGAAAGTTCAGTGATGTTTTGCTTTGCTGCCTCTGGCACTCTAGTGTGTGCATGGCATCATAATATTAGGAGAATACCAGGGCCTTCTGGAGTTCAATGTCAAATTGAGTATCAGAAAGGTCAATAGGCTTTCCAGCTGGACAATGACCGCATAGAAACATCAAAATGCCCTCAGGAACGGTTAATGACTAAACGCTGCAAGGTTCTGAAGAGACCAACAATCAATCCGAAACAAACTCCTATTGATAACCAGTTGGGAAATAGGAAAACATCAGTTGGGAGTCCACCTTCAAATCTTGGGGATTTGGAGCAGTGGTTGGATGGTTGGTATTTGGATACATGTGCTTAAAATGATTTAAACTGATATATTAGGTTCTGAAAAAACAAAGATTATGTAATATTAATAATAAAACTTAGATTTGTGTAAATTAATTACTTGTGTCACTTTCGATTTATTTTCCATGGCAAGTTATTTGAAAATAGAGCATGGGGTGCCAATATGTTTGGGTGTGAATGTATTTTGGAAAATTCTTAATGATGTTAATGATGTTGACTATCTTCACCTTCCACGGGACCAGTTCCTATCACACTTATATAACTTTTATGTACTAACCAATGAGTTTGCAGGGATGTTTTTATGTACAACGGTGCCACTATGTAACTCAACTGAACACAGTATACTAAGGTTGAATTAAATGAATCAATAGTTTTTGCAAAGACTTGGGAAGAAAGATTCAGTGAGCAGGTGACATCCTGATATTTGAGAAAAAAACACAATTTAATTAAGCCTTTGTATACTTGAATTATACAATTTTTTTAAGATATTACACTATCAACAAACTTTGTGTGTGAAAAGGAAATAATGGAATTTCAAGTTCAGATTTGAATTATTTGTAATTTGAGTTTTATTATCTGAGGGGAAAAAAGTATTTTGACAACTTTGTTGAAAGCGAGAAAGACATTCAAACCCCCGCAATGTGTTTTTGCTGAACATGCATGAGTTTTGTAATGTTAAATTGTTGCCTGAGTGAATAGAACAGTTTGAAATGTAGAAATTTAACAAGTGAATATTTGATTACTAATAAGGAGATAGTCCTGTAGTGGTGGTTGGAGCAAATCTACAATGAGCTTCCATATAGTTTTTAAGTGGCCTCAATAAGCAAATGTTCTGCTATTATTAGATTGAACTGCGCTATAATGATGACCTGATTGAAGTTGCTATTAGTGCCGCTTGGCTACAGAAATAAATTGCCTATCAAAATGGTGTGTGGTTGTGCCTGTGTGCATGAGAGAGACATGGCTACTTATGTTGTGTAGACTGTGGTCTACCTCATTTTGATTTATTTATTTTGTTCAGGCTTCTGTCTGACTACAGTATAAAGGAGAAGATGTAGCCTAGTTTAAATAATTTCTCACATATTTTGATTTGTCTCTTCATTTTGCATAACCCTGTACCAGTCTCGTTCCTTGGTGAGCTAATAAGAGTGGGCTATATAGTATTGTGGATTGACAACCATTCAACGGTTTATTAATTTAATACCAGCTCTGTAAAAAGGTTGAGGAATCTGCAGCCCACTCTCTGGTTAGACCCTATGGCTGCGTCTGCTTGACATTTGTTGGAACAGGTGTGTCAAGCTTTGTGAATGGAATAATAATATTTGTATGTATGTTATAGGCGTTCATGTGCTGGACCACACGCACAGTATTAGTTATTTTTCATAGGTGGAGTTGTTGTTTGACATACTATTTAGGTGTGTTCACACACCTGTGTGCATATATGCCATATATCAAGTTCTGTGAAGATCATGAATATATTTATTTTTTTAGGATCTCCATTAGCTACTGCCAAAAGTAGTAGGAACTCATCCTGGGGTTCTCATAACGCATCAAACTTTTCAAAATATTAATATTCAACTATGGTAAACTTACAGTGAAATAATCATTCATACTGTGCTCATTTGAATCTGTGATTTTCTCATGTAATCGCTTGTCTTGGTAGTGCATTAGGTGTTCTAACATGATGCAAAATGCCATCTTCTCTTTGAAATATGAGTTTAAATTTTGCTTTGTGGAAGATGAATACTAATACCAGTAACAATATGTGGCATCCATCACAGGGTCCACATCCTCCAAACCTCCAATGAAAGCTAAGGAATTAAATTGGGTTGGATGAGCCAGAAGAGAAACAATCTGGTTTGAACCCAAGTAAACAATAAGGTTTCACAAGGTTCAATGTTTTATTGGTCTGATATACAGAATAGCAGCTGTTGTTGTAGGTTCAGTGAAATGCTTGTGTCTCGACATCTAGATCAATATTAGATGTCAAATATTAAATAACATTATGATAATTTGTAACAGTGTAAAAAAACATTTTTCATACCCACTAAAAACAGCCGTATGGACTAAATGTGCGTGTGTGTGTGTTTGTGGGATGATGGGTGAGTGCGTAAATGAGCTAGAGTGTAAATACGTGCGTGACAGTGTGCACAGGTAGGCGTGTCTGAAAATAAATTGTTGTCTTTAACCCTAAACATGTCAAAGAACAGTGGAAGAGTAGAGACATAATGAGCATAATTGATAAACTATATACAGTTAAGCCCAAATGTATTCATACCCATGCCAAATTTTGTTCTATAGTGAATTTGTATTTGACCAATAGTTTTCTTCTGGCTGGAAATGACATAAACAAGTGACAAAACACAGTAAGACTGTGAGTAATGTATCTATTTCTGTTTTTATTCATGACTTGCAGTTGACTAGTAACGGACTAAAGAACTACTGCTGTTCAGCTGTTCTCCTTTTTTAGGTGATTAGAATGCTCTCTCATGGTGTAAATTACAAGACCATTTTAAATGGTATAGAAACTAGCGTTTTCTCAAAAATGTGCAAAAATGTCAAGGGGTCTGCATAATGCTGGACATGGCATTTTTCGTAAAAATTTGAAATAACTTTTAAGTAGTTGCTATTAGTGTTCATTTGTATATGCAGCACAAAGTCTTACTGTGTTTTGTCACTTGTTTATGCCGTTTCCAGGCAGACGAAACCGATTAAACAAATACAAATTCACTATAGCTAAAAATCGGGCATGGGTATGAATACTTTTGGGCATAACTATGTATTTTATCACCATCACTAACCATCATTTGCATAATAGTGATGGGTAAATAGCATTTTGTCTAATGTAGCTTACTAATAAAACATCTTGTTTCTTTAGTCTAATAGAAGGGACATCCAAGAATAGTGTGTTGGATTTCGTATTCTCACAAGTTAAGTAAGCTTGCTCTGTTTGCAAAGAAGATGAAGAATTGACATTTAAATTGCAGCTGGAAATATCAGTAGATTTGTTTGTTTTTGGTTGCTATGTGTGCGCTGGGTGCTGTTCCATGCTGTGAAAATATTAGCATGATCCAGTCCATGATGAAGGGTTAGGAACCCTATGCTAGGTGGGAGGAATTTGAACAGTCCATGGCTCAGGTTGGATAATATCGGGTACAGTCAACGCCCCTGAGTGCCGTCAGCCTTCTCAAAAAAGCATGTCACAATTGAATTTGGACTGACTTGAGATTGTACAAGACCATGCAGTCATGTGTGAACAGCGAGAACAGGAGAGGCCTAAGCAAGATCCCTTTTGGGGGGCCCCTATGTTGAAAGTGTTACCTACCCCAACCCCCTAGTGTCAGGCCGTCAGAAAGTCAAGGATCCAGTTGAGTAATATTGTGAAAAGATGTTCAATGTTTTTGACACCAAGGTCAATTGTTCCAGTTATTCAGGCCCCTGGTCTTGTCCCAATCTCAACTTACTGTCCAGCAGCGTGGTCCAGTGGGGCAAAGAAGGATCTAGCAAAGCTACAGCTGGCTCAAAACAAAGTAGTGCACATTGTGCTTAACTTCCCACAGAACTAGCATTGGCTACATGCTCTCTTCTCTTTGTTGAGGGTTGATGAGTGATTAACTGTTCATCTTCTAGTTTTTATGAAATAAAATCAGTTTATTGAATGTTGTGTGTAACTTTGATATAACATACAGCTCAGGCACTCAACATACCCAGCAAGATGTGGCTCCAGGGCTCTTCACAGTAACCGAGTCTAAACTGCTAATCCCATGAAACACCCTTCCATCCTCGGTAACTCATCAAATGGCTAAATTACCTTTAAAAGACTTAAAAAACAAAGGCACAACCGGGCTCTTAAGAGTGATATACCCACACCACACACGCAGTTCAACACACAACACTCTAACCTACACAAACACATTCAAAAACATTTAGGGGCATTGTACATTTCTGAAACTTTATTAATGTATGATATTGTTTTAAGTTTTAGTTTAGTTTTCCATAGACCCCAAAAAAGGTAGTTGCACAGTGAAATTGCTTCTTGAAAAATACTTTGTCAGGTATTTGTTTGAAAATGTGCTGTATTTCATTAACTGTTTGTAGTTATTTTGCATATATATTAAACCACATTATACAACTAGCTCAAAATGGGAGGTATCTAAAAAGTATTACTGGCAAATGTCCCATTTTTTTTAGAAAGTAATTTTCCATTGGGTTGAGAACATTTGATTGTTACATGAAAGATATGAAAAACAAGCTACATACTTGAATATGAACTTGATTCTTAACAGATGACAATACAGTTTAAGTCTACAATAATAATCTGTTCCGATATGTTGTAGTTCCTGAAATGGACTATGTAGCTTCTTTTCAGAATGCCTCCCTTGTGAGATGTAAAATAATTAACTGAAGGTCACTTCTTTATTTAAGGGTTGAACTTATTTTTGAGGAGGCATTTCTTGCAGTCTGCCTCCATCGTCTAGAGCTAGTGGAAACACTCATAAAAGATCTCTGAGCTTCCTAACAGGTTTTCCAGTCAATATGACGATGAAAGCTCCGCTGTAGTCAATGATTGCAGCGTGTACTCATGTCTAGGTCGGACAGGGTAGTGCACTGGCAACGGCGTCAATCGACGCACCGCTAAGCCGCTAACCCGCGTTTGATTTGACGTGATCGTTTCGTATTTCTAGTCATTAGGGCCAAAACGCTGAGCTATAGAGCTGAACTGTAGTCACTCAAAAATGGGAGATCACCCCTAGACTGCTCATTTTAATGCTTCTGGAAAACAAAGGAATGTAGTTAACTACTGTAAATCTCACTCTTAAAAACATTTTCACAGGGAGGGAATGTCTACTGTACTACACCACATTATGTAGCAGTAAGCGTTCTTGGAACGGGCGTCTGGCATTAATAAACAGTAGTTAGCTACCTTGTGTATTTACCTTTTTGTGCTGCACTGTTAGCACCATCCCATTTGTTTAGCTGTTAGTTGCTGGCATAAAGTAGTTAACCCAAAAGTTAGCAAGCTTAGCAAGCTTAGCAAATAATGTTGGATACCATGTCATCCTCAAACTGACTAAATACTGATCATTGGTGCTCAAATCTGCTTAACTAGTTGAAAAAGTTTCAAATATAACCTGCTTATCCGAGAATGTCAGTATTATTTACCGTTATAACAGTCTAGTTTTATTGTTTTAGATAAAATTAATAAACAAAAACGATATTAGGCAACAGACATAATCGACTTAAAGATGGTGCCACAACACTGCGATGTCCATAGAGATCCATGTACACAAAGCTGGTTAATGTTCCAAGCATTGGATTCATCATGAATATGCACATGTCTGGCTGGTTAGCACGAAGCAGTTGAGCTGCTCTACCGCTAGCACTTGAGCATCAGTAAGGGTGCTCAGAACTGATGCATAATCCTTATAGTCCTGAAGCCATCAATAGCTATTAATAGGAGTAAAGTTAGATACAAGCTGACGCTGTCTTGTTGGTTTATTACATAGATCCAGTGATGATTTGGTATTTCATCAGAAATAATCTAAAAGCCTACAATAGTGATGCAGATTGAATGTTTCACAGGTAAAATGTGCGGAATATTTTCCATAAATAATGGCCTATTTTAAATGCCTAATTTGCTGTTTGAGGGTATTAAATATATAACTTTGTGTGTGTGTGTACACTCATGAGCCAAAACATTATGACCACTCACAGGGGAAGTGAGTAACTTTGATCATGTCATAACAATGGTACATATCAAGGTCTGGGTAGATTATATGGTAAGCAAACAATCAGTTCTCATATTTAACAAGTTGGATGCAGGAGTGAAGACCTGAGCGACACGTTGACAAGGGACAAAATCTTATGGCCAGACGACTGGGTCAGAGCGTCAATGAAACAGCAAGGCTTGTGCTGTGCTCCCGGTCAGCAATGGTGAATAGCTACCAACAGTAGTCCGCGCAGGGACAAACTGGCAACAGGGTGTTGGGCACCCAAGGCTCATCAATGCACGAGAGCAACAAAGGCCATCTCATCTGGTCCAAACCGAACATATGGGTCAGCTTAGTCAAAGACCGGTCAGAGTTGGCCATGATGAACCCTGGACTAACAAGTTTTAATCCACAGCGGCTCCACCTCACAACTTATTGGACTTAAAGGATGTCCTGCTAATGTCTTGATGGCAGAGTCCACAGGATATGGAGGACCAACAGCATATTAGGCAGGTGGACATAATGTTTTGGCTCATCAGTGTTTACATAAAATATGCAAAATCATTCTTGCTTCTCAGAATGATTGCAGAATTATATATACGTTTTATATATATATGTGTGTGTGTGTGTGTGTGTGTGTGTGTGTGTGTGTGTGTTAAATAAAACTAAACTAATGTATTTCAAAGGAATCAATCATTCTGAAATATAAGCACCCCCCAAAAAAGTGTTTAAACCCTTCAGCTCAGAACTGCTTGCTAATGTGTCTGGTAGTAGTATAGTAGAGATCCACTCAACCCAAATTACTCTAATAAAAATCTGTGTTCCAAACATTGATAATCCCACTGTTTTTTGGAAACTTGATAACAGTTGCCTTTTAGATGAATCAAGTCAGCAGGGGAAACCAGAACTGTGTATTTGGCTAGTACTTGGTTTAATCCTCTACAGTGCCCTTTGTTCCAACTCAAATGACTTCCTGAATACTCTTATGGCCAAAATGTTTAGTTTCAATGCTTCTTTGTCAAACTGAACTAGTAGTAAGTTACACTGAACTTACTATTATATTGCTAATGTCTATAATAAATGTACTATTTTCTGGTTGATGCAAAATCACTCTCCTGAATGCAATGTACCATGACATTGTTATTAAATTTAAACTAATTACTTGTTCTAATCACTGAACTTATTTATGAATATTGACCTAAAGCTTTTCTGAGGAGTTGCCTCAACTCTGCCTTACCAATGCTTTATCAGAGCTGGAAATAGAAATCCACTTACTAGTTAGGGATGGTAAAACAAATGAGGATAACATTCTTACAGGTAAGCATATGCTGCTTTGTAGCTATTTACTTATGTCTCATCCCCAGACACTTCCTTGCTGTACTCAATAGCCAAGGGCCAAGTATTATTAACTAGACATTTATCTGTGCCTCAAAGTCAAAGGCGTAATGGTGGTCACATAAGCAGCCAAATAAACTTATATATGAAATGAATACATTTCTATGGGTTGCAAATCTCCGGCAGTAACCATATGCAAAGGATTTTCAACCAAGTACTAAATTAAACAACATATATAAAATGGTTGTCCTTCCTACACGGTTCAAAGATGTAAATAAAATGTAATTACAGTTGAAAATATGCACTGTAACCCCATCGTCATTGCATCATTGCAAATCCAATGTGCTAGGGTACTGAGCCAAAAACTGGAAACTTGTCACTCTACTTGTCACACTCTCTGGACTGCACTGTAGCGCCACTAAACTACTGTGTAGAAATGGCTATTAACAAGTAAGCAACCTAAAACACAAAGTGGCTATATAGTGTATAGCCCCAAATGTACAAATGGGTTCACATAGCCTTAAAACCTGAGATGGCTTGGTAATTGTGGTTGATTCTGCTTTCTCCTGAGCCAGACCTTGCCTCTCCTACATTCATGTTTGGGAAAAGTCCCGGCTGTAAATGTGTCTGCTCCAACAGGTAATCCAAACAAAGGGTCCATTAGGCACCATCTTGGAAGGCCACCAGCATTGCTGCCTTAACTCCTGATAATGAATTGAAAGACCAGGTTTGCTGCTTGAACCCCCAAAATGTATCTGTAACCCATTCTGTTTATACATATTATAGCTGTCTATAAATCCAGAGAATATCTGCCGAAACAGAGGGATCCTGCTCTGTCCCCTGCAGCAGTCAATTCAGTGGCTGTTTCTCTTTTGGGTTCCTGGGACAAAGTGGGAGCACAGAGACTCCACGGCAGCTTCAGCAACCGTCTGTTTGCTTTGATATGGGTTTCAGAGCAAATGCTCCTGGCATGAAAGTGGATTTACTCTCACTGAGGGGGTGTGCAGAGTGGAGAGTGGCTCAGATAGTGTGGATGCAGGTTTCAGTTTTGTTTTTCCCTTATGTGAGAGAATGTGTCTTTCGTTGGGCTGTAATAGCAGGTCTATGTGTAGATATCTGTGTGTAAGTCAGTGTGCGTGTGTTTTGGGGTGTGAGGAAGCCAAATTAATTAATGTGTGTCAGTCAGGAGGATAGGAATAGCTTCAACCCTCACTGTTTTCTGTAGATATAGTGCTTAGGAACATGGTGACTCAAGCATCTCGCATCCCCTCAATTAGAGGGAAGATATCAGTCATCTGTCTCCCAGTCGGATAATGGTTCCATTATGTGAAGACAAAAGAATTGACATTTTCCCTCTTTGAGGTCTATAATGTGTCAAATCATGAATGTTTTCGCTGGCTGCTTTCATTATGTTGCTAGCTTTCATTACCTTCCTCCAGATGTGTCAAGCCTCTTCAGGGTTATCCGAGTGACTCCTGACAGTTTGGACTAAAAGGTCACTCAAAGCAAAATGCAGACAGCTGTCTAGTGTGTCACTGTGAAATAAGAAATAGTCTTCCTACTAGTTTACTCCAAAATCAAGGTTTGTCAGATGTTTTCTTTTTTAGACCTTCAAATGTTGAAATCCATGTCCATCATAATCAGTTTTAAACAATGAACACTGTTCATTTTCAGTATTTGTTATGTTGATAATCTTTCCCATTTGTTAAGGATTTTAGTATAGGTAGATTTATTAGGGTTGTAGATTTACTAGGGTTATCTAGGGAGGGAATATTGCTATAAATATCCTGTTTACCGGTCAATTACCATTATTATCACATTATAGGAATTCTATTTAATCTATGTAATCACAAAACATCTGGTGGTCCCTTTGATTATGTGAGCTTATCACATTTGTCGTTAATGATCTATGGCCCTCTGTAAGCTAGGGCTTTATCAAATAGCAGAGATTATACAAAATAATGACAGTTACATGCCTTTTTTATTAATTGTCTGTTTCCTATTTAATGTTACTATGGTCAGTCTACTAGAAACTCATATAAATTATGGATGCAAAAGTTATTCAATACCATATAGAAATGATTTTTAAAGTATACATCTTCTGAAGTGTAAATTTCAGAATATTCAATTGGGCAAATTCAGATTTCCGGCAGTTTTGGAATCATAAAATCAACAGATTGTGTTAAGACTGCTGGATTCAGTTATATTGACTTGACTTAGTTATTTCCACATTTGCATGCAAGTGTTGTCCCTTCTAAAAAAAAAATGAAAACATGGTGCTAATCAACGATAAAGGCAAGCGATTTTTATTATTTTACATCTTCTGTCACCATTTCACCACAGTCATATTATTAGCTTTACGTTGACTTCTTATCCCTTTTATTAACAGATCTAGTGGGTGAGCTAACAATGGAAGCGAGGTGGCTGTTTTCTTATCACGTTGCAAATCTAGTTATTTGCCCAGGGGATCTCTTTTACATAGACTAATTATATAGGCTAAATAAACTGAAAAAATGATTAGCTTTTAATGTGGACTAAAAGATTACCTGTTGTGATGTTTTCAAAGGGTTGGGGGGCAGACTGCATCAGGCACACAGGCTACACATATGTAAACGTATGTGTACTGTTTTTCTTGCTCGCATGCTTGATAAAAAAAATCTTTCTGTTGGTGCAGGTCAAATATTGGCTAATGTTCATATTGTTGCAGACATCGAGGTATGATAGGCCCCTAAGGCTCCAGTTTTACACTGCATTGTGGAGTGGTTTTAAAATGTAAGGTTGATTATTATGTTGTAAACCTGTAATTTGATCCACTACATTCTGATCTTGAAAGATGTTCACTTGAAACTTTGTCTTCTACTTTTGGCGTACATTAACTTGAGAAATTAAATGTTCTCCAGTGCTGAAAACCAATTTATAATGAATTTGTAATGCATGCAAGACTCAATCCTTCACTTGAATGATGCACCGATGTCGTTGATAAGATTTGCGCAAATGTCTGAGTTACTCAGACATACCTCAATTTAGGATTTAGCCTCTTGTCTCATTTCATTCACAAAGTAATTTGCCATGAGCATGATTCACCTTGAAGAAATGTTGGCAATGAGAAAACCTATTTGATAGTAACTGGGTACCTTGAGAGGAAGAATATGGTTCATGATGGGGAACATATTTAACTAATGAATAGCAATGAAGCTTGAGGAAAGCTTTTGTGTTCACGCAGTTTAGTCTTTGAGGCCTAGATCGTCGACAACATTACATGACCAATACTGAGGGATTTCTAAGATATTCATAGTGGAAGATAATATCAATTCATCTCTCTCATCCCCATCTTTCCCCCTCCTTCTCCCTATTTCTCTTTCTGTGAGATCTGACTGCTGATGGACTTGAGCTCATCTGGCCTTGGGTGTTCTTGAGGGAATCCTCAAACTGCAATCCTTTGCTTCTGTCTGAATGAGGCTGATGACAACTGCAGCATGTTAACTCATAAAACATGATGTGTGTGATATTCATGTGCAGTGCTGATACTCCTGGATTATAATTCAAACAATGAATATGTTTTCTGTATATCAATGTCTGACTGTGGAATTGAACAACCAAGAACCATATATTTGACATTTTTTAAAACAACACTATATACAGGATAAACATTTTTTAACCCCCTCGTTCTGAATTGAAGCACTTTCACATGCTTCTGCACTGAAAGAAATGTAAATGCAAGATAAATTCATAGGAAAACAGTCAAAACAAATACTTACTTAACAGGATGCAGAAAATGCCAATTTAAATTGCAAGGAGCAATCAAAAAGCAGTCCAAAAGCGCTGGCTAGAACGATTTATGAATGCTTGCCAGCGTAGCTTGATTGCTAATGTTTGCTATTTGAAGATTTTGAATTAATGTTTCTATGCAAGTACGTTTAATTGAATCCTTTTTACAGGTTCAGCACATTTTTATCATTAATAACTAGATTTTTTTTATAAACGATATAGCTGAAGGATCTGCTTTAAATGTACAGCCATACATTTAGCAAAATGAAGGAAATGGCAAGATATTGCCTCCTTTCATGACTTTTCCTAAATGGGCTTATACTACATTTTTCTTTTTACCCTCTTTACCCACACTGAATGCATGATGTCAATGGATGAATGTGCGATACTCCTAGATGAATGATAAAGTCTTGGAAGAATTTGAATGAACTTACAAATGAAATACAAAATTTCCATGACCATTCAACAATTTAATTAGACTTATTGAAACATAACACAAACAATATAGGCTACTTGACAATTTAACATCTATCACACGCTACTGATTTTCAATAGGAGATTCAACTTTTTGTGAAGGCTAATTCATCAAATATAAATATAAAACGTAAAACTAAATATATTTTAAGAAACAAAAGACCAGAGGTTCTTTACGAATGGCCAACAACCACTTCAACTAAGGTATTACATGTTACTGTTAGTCTTAGGAGAGAAAGAGAAATCAAATATACATCCCATCATCTTTCTTAGAGTTTTCACTGCTTATTTTACTCAAGATTAAGATTTTACAAATGTATTCGGCGAAATAATTTTTCACGAAAAGAAATAACAATTATCACCAATTATCAATTCAGAAAATGTATTACACGTTCCTGTTTTCCTCAACACAATCAACAAATGACTTCTATATCATTTGGACTGCTGAGTGTAGAAATTGTATATTATGCGCACTAGGCGAGATATACAACAAACACTAGCTGACAATACTCTGCAAAGACTAATGAGGATCCAGTGTGCTTAATGATGGGAAGTCTGGAGTGATGAGATGAGGAACAGTTGTGTGGAATAGAGGAGTCTTTGTGGAGTATTCAATTTATAACATTTTTGACATGTGTTTTTCTGGATTTTGTTGTTGTTATTCTGTCTCTCACTGTTCAAATTAACATACTATTAACATTATAGACTGATTATTTCTTTGTCAGTGAAAATCAGCAGGGGATCAAATACTGTTTCCCCCTCACTGTAATTCTGGAAGAGTTTCAAAATGTATAGTTGGTCCTAGATTCATATTTGGGCAAAGTAACACTTACCAAAAAGTACACATCCGGACATGCTTTTTGAGTCAGGATAGACAAAACATAGCTGGCTATGACATTCAGTAGCTACGTTATAGTAAGCCTCAACTAAAACTGTTTACAGTTATACAGTATTGCTACCTTTTCTGGTGGAGTCCACGATTCTCTCATCTTGTCACTTAATGAAGTAGTTATTTATCGTCACCTTTTATTGATAGTCATTGTATCAATGTCATTCACTAATGAAAGAAAAACGTACATTTTTGTGCCATCAAATTAAATAGCTTTGGCAGTGTAAAGTGCAGTCTCGCTAGCAATTGCTCAATTCCTATGACTATTCCAAGCAGTAAGTCTAACTAACCAAGCAGTAAGTCTATCTAACTAACTAATATGCTGTTAATACGGCCAGTAGCAAAAGCCATAAAGTTCATAGATGCTATTTTTGGTGGAGGTAAACATAATATGAAATGTTTGTCAGTTAAACACAGTGCTCAATGGTGTCTAGTGGTGTGGCATAGTGGTTACAGACAGTGCCTGTCACGTGGGACACATGACAGGCCCGAGTGGGCAGCAGTATTTATTCATTTTAATTACGGGCTGGCTGAAATAGGCATTTCTAGTTCTCTATGAACACATACTTCCTCTATTCTGGGAATTGTCTTCCAGCCATTATGCCGTTGTGCTAGAAGTTGAATAAAGTCCTTTAGTCTTTTATTTTCTCCACTAATCTGTATTAAATGGGCCGATCTACAGTTGTTACACCCATTGTTTAACTAATTTATGAATGTAATGTTCCCATAAATTATGATGTATACCCATTGATCCTTGAGGAGAAATGCCTCATGAGCTTTGCTGAATGAGAAAGAACAACTAGGCAAGCCTAGTTCGGCCCGGCCGCAAGTAGAAGTGATTGTGGTGAACAGGGTAGGGGGTTTAAAGAGCAGCTACTTATGGGCCACTGCCATTTTTGTTGTGAAATGTGGCCAATACTCTGTTTTGGGACTAATCTGAAACCTACAATATTGTTTTAAAAATGTACATGTAACATGTTAATTAGAAACAGATTACTGTAGATGCCTAGCAAACAGCTATACAGTACCTATATGAAGGCAATGACCATCAACAAGTTATTTTAGATTTTTATAATTTGGTTTCCCCCAAAATCATGTGTGAATACCCCTAAATACATCACTGAGGGTAAAAACCTGGAAATCTGCTTTAGCTAGCTTTTGAACTAACTATTTATTGGCAGTCTATTTCCACAGTTTTGCATGTTGTGAGTTTGATCTGCACAGCAATTTTGCATTTTTTGTCTGTAGGTATCCTTTTAAGGTCAAGATTCTGACACGTTTATTCCAAATGTCATGCTCTATTCCCTATCCCTCCATCTGTTTCTGTCTCCATCTTGCCTTCTGTTTCTACCTGTTTCTCTCAATCTCTCGGTCTCTCTCTCTGTCTGTTTCTCAATCTCTCCACCTGTATCACTGTATTTCTCAATCTATCTGTCTATCTGCCTCTCTGTAATGTAAGGACCATTGCTCATAAGACGTCCTCGTTATCTTAGACTGTCATGAGTGGGGAGAGCTGTTCACCTCCCATTTAAATAATTGATGAAGAAGATCAGAATGTGAAAGTAGTATTGATTGCTGTTATATTCCAGATTATTATTCCATCTCCTGTTTTTTGCTGCCAAGGAAATGGTTTTTCATTACGTTTTCTAATCTTTTTGCCTATGCTTTTATTTTGGATTGCATTGTGTCCACTCTGAAAGACAAAGAGATTAGGTTAAGACATGGAGAGGGAGACAACTGAAATTGAAATATTTTAATATTGCACCTAGTCATAGCTTCAGTAGAAACTAAATGTATGTATGAAGGACAATATTACAGCCACTTTCTGCAGCAGCATCTAAAAATATCATCCCTCAGAAAAATATATGAGAATATGATATGAAAGTCTGCGCTACTAAGATCTCTGATCATAAACTGTGGTGTACTGTTACATAGTGTGTAGATTTTTCTTTGTCACTTAATCAATATAATGTTGACTATCGTATTTTTTTACAGTCATTTTGAATGAAGAAAACACTGATTTCTCAAACTGTTCGTTCTTCCATATTTCACTTCGCCAACAGAACACTGAGGTTGAATGAAAATCAACTGACCCAGGTTAAAATAGTTAGAGTATTTTTTTAATACACATCCCAAAGTTGTAGTATTTTAGTATATGTACAGAATGCTAGTGTATTTGGTGTATTTCTAATGTTCAGCTGTATGTCATTATAAATAAAGCTTGTGAAAATCTTTCAAATATTTAAAATAGCATTTCAACTCAGGTCTGCATCTCTCTGCAGCTGTGTCTTTTAGAGCCAGGCTGTTGGGTCTGCTTCCATCTTCCTCAATTGATTATTTTCTGCAGATATTAGCTTTAATTATACAACCAAGGGCTGCAACGTGAGCCAATCTTATTAATCTCTTAACTGAGGACTAACAGCAGAACTCGTCACACTGTTGGTTATAAATAATTGAATGAGATTTTAAACCCCCAATTAAGTCAAACAGCAGGGAGAGGAAATCCCTTGGTGGTGGATTCATTAGTAATAATGGGTGACATTTTCACCATTGAACAAAATGAACGCATTAGCCATAAAGCCCTCATAGACCGTCCGTGGTGACCACAATTACCAACAAGGCATTTAATTCAATTTTGCAATGAGAGGGTCGTGACATGTGCAGACATTTACAGGTATGTTGGATGAGTACCAAAGCGTCCGTGATCAACGTAGGCACCCTTCATGTTTCAGTGGAGCATTGTTGAAAAGAAAAATACATTTATTACAAAGGGATCATGCTGTGTTTGTTGTGTAAACAATATGCTTGGAAAGTATTGCGAGAAAGTTATGCATAATGACGAAGTCATTCAAGTCACAGGTTCTAGATGGCCAGAGACAATACAGCTGGTTCTTGTAATCGCATTTAAGTCTCTTTTCCCTCAAATTTCTCAAACTCTGTCCCGGATCTCCAGTAACTTGTCTGTAAAGCTGGGTTAGAGGTTAGTCCCATTGACCCAGGAACGGGTGGGGTGGAGTGGGCTTGCCAAGGCCCTGCTGAGTGTCTGTTCAGGGACAATGTCCATGGTGGATACAACCTTTTGGTACATCCCCTGCCACACATCCAACTGTTGCCCGACT
Organism: Esox niger; assembly: GCA_016801105.1. NCBI lineage: Eukaryota > Metazoa > Chordata > Actinopteri > Esociformes > Esocidae > Esox > Esox niger. The sequence goes on along the minus strand of JACXGJ010006364.1, from coordinate 13,690 downwards.
GTGTTGGAGAGCGCCAACTTGTGGTTGAGTACTTGCTAATGAACCTTCATTGATGTTGGAAGCACGGATGAATTACATTTTTGTTGGAGATTAACACCCGTCAAGTTAATGAGTTTCTATTTGTTACTCCATAAGTCACTGAGTACTGTAGTTTAATAGAGATGTACAGTGGATATTAAAAGTATACACACCCCTGTTAAAATGCCAGGTTGTATAATGTAAAAGAATGCAACAAAGATAAATCATGTCAGAACTTTTTCCACTTTTAATGTGACGTATAAACTGAACAATTCATTTGAAAAAAACCCTAATATCTTTGAGGGGGAATAACGAAAAATAGAAACCTTACAATAACTTCGTTGTGTGAGTGTGCACTCCATCTTATAACTGGGTATGTGGCTGGGTTTAGAATTAAGCAGTCACATTCAAAATCATTTAAAGTGGCCATAGTTCCAAAAGGTTTGTTTGGCTCAAATACAACACGGCACTCTGCACCCAAAGAACATCAAACCCACTGTGAAACATGGTGGTGGCAGCATCATGCTTTGGAGTTTTTCTTCAGCTGGAACGAGGGCTTTTGGTCAGCGTGGAAGGAATTATGAACAGTTTCAAATGCCAGGCAATATTGTCACAAAAACCTTCAGGTGTCCGTTAGAAAGCTGTGGATGAAGAGGAAGTGCACCTTTCAGCACAACAACTAACCATAGCACACATCCATATCCACAAAAGCATGGCTTCACCAGAAGAAAATATACAATTTGGAATAGCCCAGCCAGAGCCCATACCTGAATCAAGTTGAACATCTGTGGGTTGATCTGAAGAGGGTTGTGCACAGAAGATGTCCTTGCAATCTCACAGATTTGGAGTGCTTTTGCAAAGAAGAGTTGGCAAGTATTGCCACATCAAGGTGTGCCATGCTAATAGACTACCCAATAAGAGTGCTGTAATAAAATCGAAAGGTGCCTCAACAAATTATTTGTTCAAGTGTGTGCACTTATGCAACCAGGTTATTGCGAGTGTTTAATTTTTATTTTTCCCCCAAATATTTGAGTTTGTTTTTCAATTGAATTGTTCACGTTATAGCTCACATTAAAGATGGAAAACTTTCTCACATGATTTATCTTTGTCTCATTATTTTACATCACAAACACCTGGCATTTTAACAGGGGTGTGCAGACTTTTTATATCCACTCCATATAAGACCATATACACATTGATATACTACTATTGACACCTTCCACTTAAAGTTGCATCTTAATGATTAGAGAAATTCCACATAATACAAGCTAATACCACCTGTGTAGTAGTGTCAATCTTAAATTTCCCTGACTACGCCCATATGCAAATGAGCATCATGACTCATGTCATACATTTTCTACTGAAGAGCCTGCTTACAGGCATTAGTAAGCATGACTTCAGACCATTTGAAGGCATTTGCAAAAGCCACAACAATGTAACATTTTTTACAAACAAATGTAATACCACAGAAATCGTATTCTATTTTCTGAGACAATTGTTTGACCCATTTAAATGAGCTTTAATGATTTTCTGGTTGCAGTCAAAGTAAATTTAACCCACAGGTGGATAACAGTATGACGCAGTATCGCAGTATGACACCAAGTCAGTTAAACCTCAGGGATTCAATCTGTCCAGTTAGGAAACAAAAGTGATTGTGAATCAGTGTCACCTATTTGGTGCAAATGAAACTGACAACAGGTGCACTGGAGAGGCAACCAGCCAAAAAGGGAATGATTTTGCAAGTGGTGGCCACAGTCAATTGCTCTCTGTTCATCTTTCCTAACTGATTCTTCTCTAGTTTTGTTTTGCTAGTGTCCTTGTAATTAATGGTAGCATGGGGCTGTATCTGCACCGCTATCTGCTCTTTTGTGCGAGGAGGAGCAGGAGGAACAATACTGGTTTGCACGTTTTTGACCAAACCGTTGTGGTATGAGAGCCCAACATCCTCATTGGGACATGTGCCTCATAGCCCAGCACCCAACAGCTCCTTTGGCATTCCCCAAAGAACACCAGAATGGGCAGGCCCAACATTGGTGCCCCGTTCTCTTCACTGATGTGAGCAGGTTTACACTGAGCACGTGACAGACATTTTGGTAAACGTTATGCTGTCTGCTGCATCATCGAGCATGGTTTTGGTGGTGTGTCAGTGATGGCCTGGAGAGGCATTTTCCTGGAGGGTCGCACAGACCTCTATGAGCAAGCCAATTTAACCTGACTGCTGTTAGTTACAAGGATGAAATCCTCATGCCCAATGTCAGACCTTACTCTGGTGCGGTGTGCCCGCCCTGGGCTCCTACTAGTACAGGACAATGCCCTGCCTCATGTGGCCAGAGTGTTTAGGCACTTCCTAGATTCCAAAGGCGTTGATGCCATTGACTAGCCCTCATGTTACCCAGACCTGAATCCAATTGAGAACCTCTGGGATGTTATGTATCAGCGCATCCGACACCGAATCACTGATCCCCTGATCCAGGTCTGGGAGGAGATCCCCCCCAGGGCACCATGCGCCACCTCATCAGGAGCATGCCCAGATGTTGTCGTGAGTGCATACTGGCACGTGGGGGCCATACTCACTACTGAGTCACATGAGTTGCTGTGATGAAAGTCATGCAAATTGGAGGAGCTTATGATTGCATTTGTTTACTTACATTTTCTGTGGGAGTTTGAATCAGCCCAAAATCGGTTGGTGATTTGGTTTTGCATTGACTGTTGTTACATCACTTTGTTCTCAATGAATTACACAATATACAATAAAGATTTGACCTTTATTTCCTTCTTCTTGTCCCAATGTGTGATTCAAGTGTTCCCTTAATTTATTTGTGCAGTGTATCTTACTTAATTTAAAATAAATTCATCATGAAGTGATCGGCGATGGGGCATCTGCCAAACCACACGGTGGCGCAGTTAGTGTGCTCTCAAATTGTGCAGCGTTAGGAGTTCAGAAGTATCTTGGAAAACCAGCAGGCAGGCCTTCTTCAGCCTCAAAAATACAGGCGCTTACGTGCCTTTTTGACCAAGGTTGAGATGCTGAGGGTCCAGGAGACGTCCTCAGATGTGGACACACTCCACCTTATTGCCAATGCTTAGAATTGTGGTGTGACTGCAGTCTTTAGACTTCCTGTAATCCACAATGAGTTTTCTTTGCATTGAGCGTCAGACTGTTGTCAGTGCACCATGCCATCAGGCACTTGACCTCCTCCCTCCAGGCTGACTCGTCATAATCACTGATCAGGCCTACCACCGTGGTGTGGTCTGCGAACCTGACAATGGAGTTAGAACTGTGTACAGAAACGCAGTCGTGTGTGAAGAGGGGGTACAGGAGGGGGCTCAGCCCACAGCCTTGTGGAACACCCGTGTTCAGGATCAGGGGCAGAGAAGAGGGGCTGATCCCTGTCGTGGAGTTTGTTGACCTGCCTAGAGGGAATGACTGTGTTGAATACTGAGCTATAGTCTATGATCAGATATCTCACATAGGTGTTGGTTTTGTCCAGGTGGGTCAGGGCAGAGTGTAGAGCTGTGGAGCAATATTACAAGCACCCTCTGGAAGGGCAGTTTGCAGAATAGGTTAAAGTATATATTTCTAAAGTATTTTTCATAGTTAATGAACTGAAAATGATCTTGCTGAACCCCCAATTTAGCTCACATCTGTTTCACCTAAATAATTAACTATCACAATATATAACTGGGATTTATCTCCCCTACTATGCCCATGGTAGTTCCTAATCAAGCCTGTGATTAGGCATTCTTCTGTTCATAATGTTTTCCATTATCATGTCGCTTACACATTTTATTAACATATGAACTGGACTGACAATGGCACTCTCCTGGCCTTTACTTTCTCATCAGAGCTTGCTCAAAAGCATGGAGGGGGTGTCAATTGCTGATTTTAGAACAGGGTACAGGGCTCAACGTTACCATTTTAAACATTTTTACTGTCCCTTGTTCCAAAAGTTGAAATGTATCAGTGTTACCACAGAACCAAATGCTTTTGTTACTTAACACAATTAATCATACATGAAATGCATTCTGAATATATAAAATTTTACATCATTTCTAATTATAAAAATGAATGAAAAGATAAGTCAAAAAAGCATTTGACTTTCAAACAAAACCCTAACTCATTCACTCCAGGGAACAAGGCGACTGGCTGCTCTGTCCGTTACTAGGTTTGCGGTTGTTATGTCATGCCATCGCCCAATGGACATCGACATTTAAATTCCCGATACAACCAAGGGCCCTGACGATGGATTGTCAGCCACCCGCTTAATCCGTAAATTATTTTAATGGTTTCTGTAACGTTTCCCATTTACATTTTCATTGCAACAAATTATTTTAACACCTGTTCTAAATTAGGTTATTCATCCGTTAATTTATCACTCCATGTATTATACTCATTACTTATGTGTATATTATTCTCCAGAGTCAGTAACTTAACCTGCGTATTCCATTTACATGCTCACCAGAGGAACAATTTCCTTACATTTCACAGCCCATTAGAAGATCCCATAAAACTGAAATAGACACATCATTTCTACACCTTCAGTGCCTTCTTCCTAGAGGATACCAAGTGGATGAATTTCATATTCTCATTTCAAATTTTTGCAGATTTTGATATAAAATGTTACTATTCCCCTGCAAGATCAAGTCCCTTTGAAATGGTTAGTATTTCTTTATGGGTTGGTGTAAAGGTTAGCAATATGATATGTTGATATTGAACCAAGTAGCCTCGGTGATATGTTCATACTGAACGTAATAGTGTATTCAAAAATAGTTATGTATGTACACCATTCTTGCAATGCAGCAATGCTGGTTTCCCAGCAGGTTTCCATCCAAAAGGTAGGTGACATGGGTCACGGCACAAACCCTTATTGTAGTGGACACTACAACGGAATGAAGAGTCCAGGTGCCACAGAGTTAAATGCATTCAGTTACATTTCAGACTTACAATTATATGGAATCAAGGATCGAGCTGTGTCGGTTTCTACCTTGACAACAGTGGGTCGCAGACTTTTATAGGGAGTCAAGGGGAAATGAATCTGTTTTTTTTAGGGCAGTTTGAACTGATAACATCTTGAACAACATGTTGATCAGCAGCAGACTTATTCTCCCCTCTGCATTCATAGGAAATGAAGAGCATTCAGTGCAGATATCAAAGTCTTACGTTATGTTATCTCTGTTTGCCGATCCAGTGGTAACCTAGAGTGGTTCTTCCTGGCTGAATTGGACAGCCCTGTAGTACATCAAAATGCACCAAAACCTCTTTTAAACCTCCATTATTGGTAAAAAAAAAATAAACATGAATTCTGTATTATGATAGTTGTCTTCATTTGTCCAAGGTAGTTGAATTGATGTAAGTTCCCCTCAGTGGCATTCTAAAATCTTCAAAATGGTGGGGCTGTATAGGGCAGGAATTATGGCCCAGGGAACAACATCTGCTAGTCGGGGTTCGGATGGCAGATTTTTGGTGCGGGAAATGGCAGGGATTTATATCACATAACCGAAAGGAAATAAGAAAAACAAATGCAAGTGTTTCATTATTATATGGTCCTGAGCATTTGTCTAGTATAAAGGATAACGGGGAGGAGAGTTGTGACCTCTAGAAAAAATGTAATTGGGCATCCGTTTTGCTGCATTAGAATGCTGTACATCGACAGTATTTCAGAGGTCTAGTTGACTTCATTTGACATGTTCATGGAGGGAAAACCAAATTTTGTTTACGCTATTTATTTACGTGTGACGTCAAAGTGTTTATTAATGAGGATTAAGTTCACACCTTTAGTATTGGCTGAAATGTCCACAGAGGCAGAACATTAAGTTATGATTTGGTCAAACTTATCCCAACGTAATTCTACTAGCCTGTTCAAATGTAAAGGTTTCTGAAATAAAACTAGAACTAGCCTAGTTCTGTTGGCTCGTGATTAAAAGAAATGAATGTTGTTACCCCTGGCTGGATTTGATCTGTGGTTTCCTACGTGGCAGACTGTCTATAACCACTCCGCTATTATAGCGGGTTTTGTAGCCCATAATATGTGTGTAGAAACGTCCATCCAAAACAACAAGAAGTGTACCAGGGTCACTACACTACATTGAATATGTTATATTTGAAAGAGATTACTGTAGATTTCTAGCTAAAAGCTATACAGTATTGAAACCAATGACTCCAATCATTCCATGGCTGGTTCCATTACGCTGTGTGAACTACGCCAAGTAAATCGAAATCAAGAGAACTGGGTTTGTTGTCGATGCAGTTCGTCCATCGCATTGTAACCACAAACAGTTTTATTTTGGGCTTACTATAATGTAGCTACTGAAGCTTGTAGCCTGCAAAGTTTTCAATGCCTAATTTGTTCTGTCCTTGTCAAGTGTCGAACCCTGGTTGCCTACATGTCAGTCCGCGTCTCTAACCACCACGCTATTTAACAATGGTCAGTCACTCAGTCAACCTGTCAGTAAGCAAAAGAAGACCTATGGCTCCATCAGCATTTACCACTGTTATTTTTATCTTCCTACAAGAAAAGGCCTGAATAATTGTAAGATGAAAACGTAATATAAGTACATTTCCAGCTCTGTTCACACTGAGATATGACTGTTTAGGCCTTAGTTAAGTTTAGGCTTAAAGGTAAGGTGAGGTTTAGTTTAATTTAAGTTTGGGTCTCAGGTCCTCATAAGAATAAAAACAAAAACAAATGTGTGTGTTTATGTGAGAAAATACTAAGCCAACTTACATTAATACCCTTCTTACGTCAAAATGGGTCCCCATAAAAAATAACTAGCTTGATTAGACATAATAGACATAAACACACACCTCACCATCACTGGAATGCATCTCTAATAATTGATATCCAGTTACTATTTAAATAGTTTCATTGTCAGATTTTAGTTTGCTGCTAAAACATTGAACAAACAATCCATAATTACCGTTGATGGAATTGAGTGTAGATTAATGGTTTGCTCACAAATTAGTTGCTCTTCCAATGGCTTAACGTCCTTGCAACATGCTTAAAGTTGGAGAAGATTAGATACTCTTTCTGGGGGGTCCGGGAGAAAGTTTCACCTAACCTGATGTACTTTTTGGGGGTTTTCTTCAGAGATGCACAGCTGTGGCCCCTGATAATCCTGGCTTATTGTGGTTCTTGACTGACTTTTTCTAAATTCAGTTTTTCTTCTCTCTCCTACCTATTCTTTGATGAGTAGGTTTTCAGTTAGTAATATTTTAAGATGGACCCCCCCCCCCCTTAGTTTTTTTATTTGTTAAATTTTGTATTTTTCATCTTTGTACTCATGCTTGAGTGTCTAATTTGCTAAGTTCATGTATGTGGCACTTCCTCTTTGTTCACCTTGGTCAGATGTCAAAGGGTGTGGTATGAGGTTGGATATATTCTGTTGTGTATTAAAAACTGAAAAAAACATAAAAAGACCTTTTGACAGAAATGAGTAGCTTTTTTTTTGCATGTATTTCATTGCAATGGTGATCAGATTTTGTATGACCTCTAAAGCTATCATTATGACACAAGGCTTTTTCCTGTTACAGTACCCTGAGAAGGAACATTGGGAAGTGACTGCATCCATAACAAGACACACAGTTCTTTGCTTATTGAGTACTACTGTAGCCTGGGATTGTCTTAGTACCATCAGGCACTCCCCCTTTTCCCTGCAGTTTTCTAGGGGAAGATCTTGTAATGTGCCTAGAACATCTGATTATGATTTTGAAATGTCTGAAAATTTGCTGGCCTAAATGAATTATCTTAATCAGTCCTAGATGACTCACACAACATGTGTACATGATTGATTTACACACAAATACACACCAAAAATTACATTGACCCTGACTTTTACTGGTTTCAGTTAGCACAGTTGTTGACTGATGCTCAGAGCTCCCCTGGCCCCATTTTTGAATGTTTATGGAACATTACATTGGATAATCTGCACTCATTAACCAAGCTCAAAAACATTAAAATATCCATAGTCCAGAGGGAAAATCAGTAACATGGCCCAGAATATCACAGTTATCAAATATTGAACAAGATAGCTACAACTCTGAAACCGTGAAGCTAGCTATTTAAATATTTGTCCTCTATCTCCAATACTATCTCAGCAATGAGGGTAAACTTTAGCTTGCTGCACTGATACATCAAGTCAATGTTAGCAAGTCAATGTAAGCCATCTCCATTAGCGAACTGGTCAATGTCTCGGCAGGAATACAACTCAATGCAATAGATTTTAAACATAATCAACTTCCGCTACATCCCTGAACTTTTGTAGTCTGCAGACCTGCACACTTCGTACAACAAGTGCCAGTCAGTTGACTGTGGAGCAGCTGACTCATGAGTATCCTATAGCTTGTGACTTTGCAAGTAACACTCTCAGCATGTTCAAGGCCTACGCCCCTGCATGGAAAGCGATATCTGTGAGTCTTTAGCGTAATAGAGTGGAAAAACATTCTATGATATCTGCTCCATCTTTGCATACTATGTTGGAGTGGCAATTTCAAGTCAAATTTTCTTCTGATCCATGTGTACATAAACACTATGCAAAGTGCATTAAATGATATGTGTTAATGGTTTTTGGAAGCTTAATTCACCCAGCTTCATAATAGCTACCCCAACTTGTTCTTCCAAACAGAATGCATGTTTTTGTTTAGCAAACTGTTTGGCTGTATGTCTTAACTGCATTTTAGTGGATCTCGTCTTAGTTGTTTTTGGCCAGATTACCCCCAATGGCACTTACATCTGTCACTTTATCTAGTTAACTTTGCCACATTTCCATTAATCTTCATAAAGCCTGGCCTCTTCCTAACCGCAGTTCAGAGGAGTTTGTCTTAAAGACACCCCTGGTGTGCTGAAATTTCACTTTGGCTCAGAGAATGTATTCGCTCTTGACACAAACACATTTGTTTTCTTAGTTTGTGTTTCCCTCCTTCCCCTGGACTCTTCGACACGAAGTGCTTTTGTTCCGCACCATTACTCCCTACGAGGAGCCATGATTCGTCTCCATCTGCTGTTCCATTCACACTCTGCTAGCTCTCAGTTCCCAGAGACACTGCTGCTGTCTCATTGATATGGAATCAAACAGTCGGTGACACGCGTTGTCAATACCAGCTCCTCTGTGCTTCTGTCTGTCAGTCATTCAGTCAATCATTGTATCTCTCTCTACCTTCTCTAAACAACTTTCAACCCATAATATTAATGAGATCAGTACTACCTTTGAGCACTTTAGCTCTAGTAAGCATTTTTGCCTATTCAGATGCATAGAAAAGACATTTCTTGAAAACAATAGTCTCTAAAACCTGTGTTTCCTGGAATCCGATATAACACTGTGTATCTGATGGTTCAATTTACTATGTCACTTTGAACTTTTTCACCCTCTTATATTTTGTCCATTCTAAATCCTTCATATTGCAAAACACAATGACACAGAAAGGCTTTCTTCATAGGTTTTCTTATGATCCTATGAACATTCGAGATCCGTTGATGCTTATCATACGAAATGTAGGAAGATGCTAGCTAACCATATATTCTGAGGTAGTAATATAAAATATGAACAGACTATACAAAAATTATCTTAACCCAAAGAGGGTTTTACCCATTAAGTCAGAATTCAGGCTTTGTAGCCTGTGATGGTAATTCGATCAATAGGAACTTTTTAAGGAGTAAGTACAGAGACAACATTTTCTTGACATAATTAGCAATTTATTTGCATATAGAGATGCACCAAAAGCTAGCAATATACCTCTTTGTAAATTCTGAGAAAAATTCATAAACAGTCTATATTTATTACAGTTAAAAGGCCCAGCTGTCTTGTATCAACAATACATAGGTTTTACGCAAATGGCGGGCTGTACCCCCACCTTATCCCAAGGAACCAAGGACCCTGCTTATTCATTCTCTAAAGACAGCATTTGTTCCTAATCCTTCCTGCCATAGGTGTTTATCGTCAAGGGGGTAAGGGAACATCATGAAAGGCAGCCAACCACATTCTTGAAGAATAAAGGACAGATACCCTTATCGGTTTAGGCAGATAAAAAAATGGTCAGAGGACCAATGATCCACTGATATTTTGCAGACGTCTCTCACAAACAAAGACCAGAGTTACATGCCAGGTAATAGAAAAGCAGACATTTAACAAATGTACATAATTTCAAGAATTTCCACAACATGCCCATTTTCGAGAAAACACCATATTTTCGGTTTCTGGGTTCTTAGTGCAGGTAGTGTCACAAGCCAGTGTTTACTAGTGTTGGGGCTAAGACTGTTAATCTGAGGGATCACCCAGCATGCTACACTGTCTGTACCTTTAGGTGAGCTTGAACTTCATGTATCATTATCCTACCCTCACAGGCATCACAACCACCAGCAGACAAAACCCAGAGTCTGCCATGAAGGCCCTGAGGAAGACCCATGCATTCGGTGTAATTACAGAGGTTACATGCTGACTGCACTGAGCTGGACATATAACCATGTTTAATGCCAGGGGAGGGCCCTTGCATGTGTTTCTTTTTCTTTTTATTAGGATTATGTGTGGTTTCCATATTTTGGTATGTTAAATCTAATATTTGTATCTACTGTACTGGAGTGCAAAAAAATGTATCCCCAGAAATATGTTATAGACTCTGGGGACAAAGCATGTTAGCGGCTTGTGATACGTTCTATTCACTCCTGAGTCCTTATACTTCATGTTTTCTTTAATTTTGCAGGGTTTCCTGAACAGTGAGCGGGTGTCCAGGATGGTGCAAAGCGGCGGCTGCTCGGCCAGTGATTTCCGTGATGTCTTTAAGAAGAACATTGAGCGGCGGGTACGCAGCTTGCCTGAAATTGATGGCCTCAGCAAAGAGACAGTGCTGAGCTCCTGGATTGCCAAGTATGACGCCATCTATAGGGGGGATGAGGACCTGCGGCGCCAGCCACAGAGAATGCACCTCAGTGCCGTGTCCGAGTTGATTCTCAGCAAGGAGCAGCTGTATGAGATGTTCCAGCAGATTCTGGGCATCAAGAAGTTTGAGCACCAGCTGTTGTACAATGCCTGTCAGGTGAGCATTGGACTACATTTATTTGCAAAACACATACAGACCTTTTTTTATTCTGACTTTTCCATAGGGATTTTATGTAGGCTTGCACTATTTGTCATTTGGATTCCTGTGTAAATATGTCTAGGACAATATTTTTATACATATTTTCCGGAATTTTTTTATTGGAGTGAGTTAATGCTAGTATTTTGACATATCAACACCTAATCCTGACGAGATCTGCACAAGTCTCAAGCCGTGAAGGCAGGAAATGCCTTGACCAAACAGAACATATTTGAAGTGGCTCTGAAGATCCCCCATGGAAAATAATGATGGGAAAACAACCCAAAGAGCCTGCTGCAAGGACACATCTACAATTGTTCTTAATTTGCTTAAATCCACATGATCATTACGCTACCTGCATGTCATTTGTAGCGGTGGTGCTGTTTATTCAGCGGTGCTGAATTTACCCACTGCCTCAATTCTAGATTTCTGAGGGTAAGCAATATTTAGTAATTTTGCACTTTTACCTACAAAACTGATAAGACAACATTTAACAAATAAAATTATGCAAACACTTTAGAGTCCAGAGAGTGTCCTGTAGGTGATGCAATGCTTTGCAATGGTGGGGGCAGCATATGTTGAGCTGTTGAATTGCGACTACTTTGTAAAATTCTTTGACTAATATCCCTATTTCGACTTTCCAGCCATATTTCCTAATTAGATTATGCCTCTGGCGTAGCGTGGTGATGGCGGGCCGGGGTGCAAGCTGTCTTAACAGGCCACCCTCACAGGACGAAGCGCTATAGATGTATGTAAAGCCAAGCCTGCCATAGATTTACAGTTTTTCCCTCTACCAGTGCTTCGTCGGCTAAATATTCACATAACAAAGGCCAAGTATCATCAATGAGGCCACTGATTTGTTAGGCTGTCTGGGAGATTATATTTTGGAGAACCAGCACAGATTAAATATCCAAAGATTTTTTTACTCAGAAGTGACCCGCACCAAAACTGTTGGGCACTGCTGCCCCGAAAACCTGTTTCTGCTAATCAGAACCAGCACACTTCTTATACTAATGTCCAAATGTATTGACTTTTTGAGGAGGACATAAAGACAGTCTTACCTTTCATAGTAGCTCTCACGTTAAACTGTTAACTGTCTTAACAGACAAAGTTAGGCCTACTATGCAATGTGAAGGAAGAGGATTGCATCCAATATTGATGGCTTAAGCAGGTAGTTCTCTGGTCCCCCGTAGCCAGCAGTCTTTAGTTTCAGCTGTGACAACTAAATCCAAACATTTTCACATGGCAACTTCTATGACTTTTTCACCATCTCTCCCTTGGAGAGTTTTAACTTTATATGTATCCACTGTGAGTAGTTAACCAGCTAACTTACTAGCTTTAACAACAATAACAGCCATCAAAGACTAGACATGTCTTGGTCTTAGGCATTCACACTCGTTTTTTTAATGCAAAGTGCATGTTTGTTGTTGGCTCTGCCTTCGTCACGTGCTGATTGAATTATCTAATTGTTTTAATTGATGCCTGACCCTCATTATTGATGGAAAAGACAGGCTCTACACCACCCTAACCTGTGACGTTTTATTTGGGCCCATTGGGCTTGGGGTCAGATAGCCCAGCTCTAGTCTGTTCAAATGTAGGTCACATTCCAATGTGTCAGGCAAAGTGAGACACTGTTTGTGATTAACCTACATGTGTAGGTGTGTTTAGTTTCGATCCAAGTAAAGAAACAGTATTACTATCATACGTTACCCAGTAATATATGGGCAGTTATTATGTAAGCATAATTTCTAGTGGAAAAAATACCATATCAGGCAAAGAAGGTCAACATCGCTACACTGATTCATGATTTACTGATTGAGGGGTCATCTCTTTCAGGTAAGAAATTGGATACTTGATTATTAAATCATTAAGTTTGATATGTTGATTTTTAGGTTTGATATTTACATATATGGACAATTTGAGTTCCAACAATATTCACTGATCAAGAGAACCTAATTGAATAAATCACACAAAAACTTGTTTAAACCATTTTGGCAATTAAAATAAACCAAAAGGCAATTTCTTTATGCAGAAAAATGTTATACACCCCCTACCTTTATCATTCCATAAAATGGCAAAATATAATTTGCCATAAGACACATGCAAATTCTTTGAGAAGATTACTAGTGAGTCATTTAGAAGGGTCCAGCCTTCCATAAAGTAGGTCATCTGCAAAGGAATTGCACTGGTAATCTGTAAAGGACAGGTCATCCCACCAAATACATTACGGGGGCTCACCAAAAGATGTTCAAAGAAATCGCTAAGAACACCAATTGTTTTTATAGCAGCCACAGTACATTACAAGTGGAGGAGAAATGTGGGTACTCTGTCTTTCTGTTGGCTTGACTTCAAGTTCAAAGACTTCAGTTTCCTCTTCAGTTTTTTGTTTTCAACCCAGTCCAGTGTAGCCTTGGCTGTGTCTTTAATGTCATGATAAAGGTGAACCTCTGCCCTAGTCTAAGGTGTCATGCTGAAGGTGAACCTCTGCCCTAGTCTAAGGTGTCATGCTGAAGGTGAACATCTGCCCTAGTCTAAGGTGTCATGCTGAAGGTGAACATCTGCCCTAGTCTAAGGTGTCATGCTGAAGGTGAACATCTGCCCTAGTCT
>JACXGJ010006363.1:0-34750 GCA_016801105.1 Esox niger | reverse complement strand
ATATATATATATATATATATATATATATATATATATATATATATATATATATATATATATATATATATATATATATACATACATATATATAACTTTTTGATATTTCTTATAAAATAATTGATGAAACTAATGAATACAAAATGTGAGCAATAATTAAAACTACAGTTTTACATTGTGCTTTTGTTGAATCAGCAGAAATGGAGCTCTGGAGCAATGATCTACACAAAATGAATGGTCGTGTCCCAATTGTTTGATGGTGTGTTCCAGTTCCTATCATATCCAGCAACTTTGCAGAGCCCTTTCAGGAGGGACAACATTCCACAGGCCACAGTCAACACCCTGATCAACTCCATGCAAAAGGATGGGCCACATTTCTTGAGTTTATGTTCGTCACAAGAGGCAACGACTGTTTTTCGGTCCCACTTTCCTACCTTTTTATAAAGATATGTCACCAATTCCCGTTTGGGGTGTTCCATCTTCATGGTGGCCCTAGCGGCCTGATACTTCCCCCTACAGGTCACCTTTATATCAAATCAGATGAATAGCTTGTTTATAGATGTAAACAATACTGTATGTTTGCCCTCGTTGACGCGTTTGTCTGTATTGCTCTCTATTTGAGTTCTCTACTTAAAACAAATTTTTACATAGACATTTTATGGACTCAGGGTTGCCAGATTCCAATTACAGTATATCACAAAAACACCTGCGGACTACACAAAAACCGGCACAAACATAATTTTTACTATACAATCATTTATATAAATGCTCAAGCCTTTTCTTCTCGCATACATTTTACCTCTTGGGACCCAGAAATCCAATTTTGTCCTCTATAGTGGACAACTGGTCTGTAACTGTGGGCCCATGCATGCCACAAAGTTAAGTGCTATTGTCCCTTAAAAAGGACTTTCTGGGCTTTTCAATATGTCAGATGTTGGAGTGTGGCTTTGTCAACTACTTATTTTCTCTTGAAAATGGCTTCAATCTCAAGGACATTTTACGGCAAGGACAAAAGTAAGTGTCAAAAATGTTGTAATAACCATTAATCAATTAATCAATCAATCAAATTTATTTATAAAGCCCTTTTTACATCAGCAGTTGTCACAAAGTGCTTTTACAAAACACCCAGCCTGAAACCCCAAGGAGCAAACAACAACAGTGTTGAATTTCAGTGGCTAGGAAAAGCGTCCTAAGAAGGATAACAATTTGTAATGTTTTTTATGAGGTTTCTACTAAGTAAATATTTCAGGAATATTTTAGAGTTTTCAGAGCAGTGTAATACTTCTTTTTTACCTCTAACATGAGCTGTTTTATTCATGTCCCCTGTAGTGGATTTCAGGATCCGCTAACTGTGTTTTTCACATTTTTTCTTTACTCAATACTGTAGAAGACAGATCATTGACAGACCAACTCCTGGATTCAAAGAATTTCAAATGCTTCCTCCAATATCATTCAAAAGGAAATTTCTATTGATTGATACTTTATAATTCAATGAAATTAAAAGCATGATTGTGTTAACATAAGTCAATAGGCTTAAAATAGGATTGACGTTTTTAAAATGTATGTTTTACTGTCTCCACTACAGTTTTTGCAACATTTTGCCATAACCAAGTCCCAGTGTCCATTACATTGGATATTCAATAAAAGAATGAAAATATATATTGTTATTTATTTTCTTTACACCATTTTTCTTCATTCCATTCACCTATAAAATGTTTTTAAAAATTTCCAACACTTTTTTGCTGGCAACACATGGTTGTACTGTATTGTATCCATTTCCATCTGATGGTATGACACCTAGTGGTCTTTCTGAGTACATTACACATAGGCAGTATGGGTACCACCCCATCTTTACAACAGACGTGTCTAATATCTATAGCGCTGTGTCGCCTTATCAGAGAGACTTGCAAAGAGGAATGTGCATATGACTGCAAAGGAGCAAATATTTTTACGGTCTTTGCAGTTTTTACATTTGGCTTCAAGCATCTCCTTTTCAATGTGGGTATCTATAGTAGATTCTTCCCTTGATGCATATCTGTATTCCCAGTCATGTGGTATCAGAAGATACCTGAATGTATTTCAGTTTTCTGATTTAACCTATTTCGAAAGTATATTTCTGGTTTCTAACGAGGAGTTGAGTATATATAATGAAAAACAGAAATTAAAGCATCATAGACACAATTTCATCTATTATCTAATTTACTCTTTTTTAAATTAACGATAATTAATTGCATTTCTGTATTCAAATCCATTATCGATATAGTGCACGCAAGCAGAGAAAACCCTTCCCCCCTTGCCGCGCGCTATCAACAGGTGGTCGTTTTTGAACAAATTAAGTCCAGCGATTTTGCTTCAATTAAGGTACTGTACCGTAGAAGGTTACATTTTCTTGTATAGATGTTACCCATGAATAGCAGGCTAGTGTAATTAGTTTATTTTTGCACGGTGTTGCATTTGCTTTATGCCAAATAGTAACAAAACAAAGAGTATGGAAAGTTCACCCTTGTGCACGTTGCTAGCTACACTAGCTTGTAGCTGACAATGCTCAACTTCTTAATAACGATTAGTTAGTAACATCCGCTAGCTCATAGCAAAATTATTTGCAATAGCTAGTTTTAGCATTGCATACCTAATCAAGCAATCAAGTAGTTCCAAGATCATACACATTATGTTGACTAGTTTGACCGAGTCACATTATTTTGTTTACTTCTGTCCTGTTTAATTAATTTAAAAAATCGTCAATATCTTATAGCAGAAATGGTTACGGCAGTACAGTGTGTGCTAGCTAAATTGCTGGCCCCCTTATGGAGGAAGGTAGAAGTGGATGAAGAAGGCTGTTTGTATGGGGCAGGTAAGTCTACACACGAGTTTCTCAATGCTATAAACCTGGGAGGTGAGATCATTGACGTTTTCAAATCAGAGGTATGTAACCCTGTCATTGGTGACACAGTGAATTGTTATTTTGTGTCAGCAATGGAAGAGATCCGCCAGCTGAGATGCGGTGTGGTGACCCAGCTGTGCCAGGACTATGGCATGATTGATGATGCTGTCTACTTCACCACTAAGGAGGTGCTGGGAGGGGTACCGCTCAGGGTTGGGGATGTCGTCAACGGGCTTGCAGTAAGGGATGGTGTCCAAGGAGGGTGGAGAGCATTGAGGGTGAGGGAGAACTGTGCCTACTTCCCAATGTAATGTTATATTATGTTAATATATAACATCATCATGTGTGATGATATATCCCCATCTTTCTGATTCCAAATGTTATTTTATGTATATTGGGCCCTTAACCAATGACAGGTGAAATTACATAGCTGTTAGTTTTCAAAAATGTATATTACAACAGTGATGGGACAATTCAAGTTACCTGTTTTCAGTGAATGGAGATTGATAGGACAGGATGCGGTTGAAGAGTTTTGGGACATGTCTGTTTTTTTATGTGCCTTGGCCCAATGTTTTGACCCTCAGGTGGAGAAGAACAGCGATGCCTGGGAAGATGGAGGGGGGGTGGGCATGTTTGAGGCAGACAGCAAACAGCTCCGTCCTCTGATTGGCACTGTGACATCATGTGACAAGGATGGCGGCTTTATCAATCAAACCACTTTCTTTCCGCAAGACTCACTTTGTGAAGGTATCATCAATAATATTTGTTCTAGTTTTCCATGTTTATCAAACAACCTGCCCCATATACTATATTTGGTATCCAACCAAAATCAATTGACCTACAGGTGATTGACTTGTGTGATCTTTTCGGAAAATCAATTGTCCAAACATAATATTTCTATCATTAGTTCTACCCTAATAAGTTATGGGCTTTTCCTTTGCAGGCTAAAATAAATCCGTACTGGCCAGTGGGAAAAATATTTTGTCTGAAGAGGTGCATCACATCAGCAAGATCAGATTCTTCATGAAAATTACATATAATTGCTATTATTCACTTTCCAATCAAATGAATCTCAAGGAAAAGGTCAATGCAAGCGTGGGTTAGTTATGGACTTAGAACATTTTTGTATACACCTCATACTAAAGGAGACAACTCTAATTAATTCTCACTTTGTCATTAGTTGAATTATACCCTTTATAGCTAACTTGTTTTACTGCCAGTCTTTTGGTCCCCAAGCTTACAAAGCTGTACATATAACATTTTTATACATTTAGAAAATATGAAATGTATTTTAAATGGCTTAATGAATCCCTATTCCTTTCAGTTATCACATTTGAACAGATACTGAATGAACGGTAGAATTTCTATAAAAATGTACTTTAGAGTGATTCAGTCTGTATCCATCTGCCATGGTTTGAGGGGGTGCTGCATTTCTATTTGACCACAGAAGCCGGTGTGCCTTCTATTAACTAACAGACATTCTGAGTTTTAGCATATACTTTTGTATGCACACAGATTCATTTCAGGTGAATTAATGTTATGAAATACTATTATTCCACAATTATTGCAAATGTTGTATGGACATTTTGTTACTAACCAAAGATTATACCAGGTCCCCTTTCAATGAAAACGTCTTTCATACATCTCACAAAAACAAGCGTATCTCTGTGAAGCCTACGTCAACTTGCTCTGGAGAGCTTGCTTTATCCACACTGGGCTCCTCCTACCACAGATCTTCTGAAAGTAACCATGTGACCGCCCTCTATGACAACAAATGCTGGAACTGTGCGATGTACTATTTGTTCCATTGACAACATTTCAAGCTAGCTGTGTCGCTCTTCACTCAACTTGTTACACAGCAAGCTTCTCCGGCCGTTAAGTTGAGCCCAACGGCTGTTCTGTGTCGAAGGGACCAGTGAAACTGTATCAGTACCAGTATACTACTAACAGCTGGCTTCTTCCACTCGCAGACTACCCACACAGTTTTTTATAATATAATGATACGTTAGAGAAAGACCCCACTATGAAACGGACGTCAGCATACTGTGAACAGCTTTCTTCATCCAGTGTTTGACTGCCGCAAACAGTTGAAAAAGTTTATAATTTAATGATACGTTAGAGAAAGACCCCACCAAAGAATCCAGAACATTAATAATTATATTTAAATATTTCTCTTTATTTTCTAACTTTCTAACTTGTGTGTATTGCCGGGCTTCTGTTCAGCTACAATAAGTAGACTGGATGGACACCCTATACTTCACCAGTTTAGCCTTATATTCCCAATTCTATGCTTCCTTGCTCCTTCTTGTCAGGTTTTAAACCCATGAAAGGGGACTGGGTCCAAGCGCAGTACTTCATCAGTCCGGCCCAGTGGAGCAGCCAAGCCCGCGCTGTGTCTCCCTTACGCTACCGCCGCATGGACAAGGTCCGTTTCTCATGAAAACAATTTATCAGTTCATTATTCTTTGATGGTATAGCATTACAAGGAAAGGATTGGGGGAAAGATCAACCCAGAGGCTAAATATAGATTATTATGGCAGCTCGGTTTAAAAAACTTACATGCGCCAAATTAATGTAACAGAAAATGTCAACATTAGATTGATGGTTTGAGGAGCGGACTGATGGATATCCAGAATGTCACTCTTTCAAGTCATTTGATTTTAAGGACAACTAGTCTCATCTTTTTCCCTTCTCTCCACTTCCCCAACCAGGTACGAGTGTCTAGTGTGTTTGGCAGCAGTGGGGTGGTGGAGGACAGTGTGTTTTTCAGCCTGGATAATCTGCTGCTTCCAACTGGGTACCATCCCACACCAGGGGACCTGGTCAGTCTGGTTGTGTTGGAGAGCAACCAGTCCTTCTACTGCTGGAGGGCTCTGTGTATGGCTCCCAGTGAACACAGGTAAACTACCACTGGAGAACTCTGTATGGCTCCCAGTGAACACAGGTAAACAACCACTGGAGAACTCTGTATGGCTCCCAGTGAACACAGGTAAACTACCACTGGAGAACTCTGTATGGCTCCCAGTGAACACAGGTAAACTACCACTGGAGAACTCTGTATGGCTCCCAGTGAATACAGGTAAACAACGACTGGAGAACTGCATGGCTCCCAGTGTACACAGGTAAACTACCACTGCAGAACTCTGTATGGGTCCCAGATATATGTATTACAAATTTTACGTTTCCTATAATGCAATGTGTATTGCAATCTGTCATTGAAATAAACTCAAAACAAATTAGCTGCCAATTTGAAAAGCTGTAGCCATTTAAAGATGTGGAGCATCGCTCTAAGGTGCACTTTCATGGCACTAAGCAGACTGGGGTAGCTTCTAACCTTACCTGCCACTGGCCGATGAGTAACTGTGAAGACCCATGGTTGATGCAAATTGGATACATGTGCTGGAATTGGAGGAATATTGTAAAAGAAGATGAATACACACAGCGAACTGGCACCAAAATAATATTTTAATACAGTAAAAAAATATTATACATCATTGTAATATTATCGCAATGTAACTTTAAATACTAACACAGGCAGGTGAAAAACAAGAGCTGGGTTACTAACTGCCACCATTTTGTTTTCTCTGACAGTGTGGGTACCAGGACCATGCCAGAGGCTAATTTTCGAAGTCTCCTGGAAGACAAGGGAGGCCTGGTGATTGAGGACAAGACCTACTTTGGTCCGCTTATGCTTGGAGATAACCAAGAGATGGTGCTCTGGATACAGTGAGTTATCAATGAACTCTGCATTAAAGATGTAAATACCATAGAAATATTAAAAAACTTTCACACCACCATTGACCTACCAAGACTGGCTGGTTATTATTTAGTGATGAGATGGATCTACAATGTGTCCACCCACATATTGCAAATGTTCTCTCTTCTGATAGGAACCGTGGTTCTGAAACCCATAGATTGACGTGCTGTGAGTTGTCTGACTGGGACTCAGAAAATCAATTTAGCATTGAGAGTGTGACTGACCCACCGGTACAGAGCAAAGGAGCCCTACAGCAGCCTGTTTTAACCCAGGTTCTCGGTGGGGGTATTCTGGGCTTAACCAGCAAGCGGGCCCGCATGTTTGGCCCGTCTCTCTGCCTGAGATCTGGGTCTACTTGGTCTATGCCACTGCTCGATGGTGATGGGATGACGAGTGAGTTAGATGGAGATGAAAATAGAGAGGTTCATCAGGAGACTGTTCATAAGCCTTCCGTACGGACGGAGAAGAGAGACGCGGAGATCGCGCCAGGGGAGAAGCTTTCTGTGCGAGTGAGCTGCCGAGCAAAGTAAGTCCATGTATCATGAATTTTCTCCAGCCAACAAGCATGAATGAGATTGCAGGTTCCCAACCTACCACAAGGAGTTGCTACAGACAAACTGTATGGTATTTATCTCAAAGGTCTAAACATTTGCTGCATTTGTCTGCAAACAATTTGACAGGATCAACAACACTCATCAAAAAGATCCTGTCAGTGCAGATTAGGGATAAATGCTATTTATGATTACAATATATACAATGTTCTGATGTGGATTGTAAATTGGTGTAGAGTTGACTGAGATGCCTGTAAAACGAACTGCTGCTACTACTGCTAGCCTACTTACTAATTATCTGTTTAGATGTTTTTCCTCAACGCTCAGTTTTTCGAACCCGTGTTCTAGTAACTCTCCATGCTACTCTAGGACCATCGGACGTTGTGCAGAGCTACTGCTGCTGCGCTTCTCCTCCTTCACTGTTGGGAGGCTCCTGGAGGTCACAGTGGTCAGTAAAGAGGAGAGCCTTCTCCAGCCATATGCTCCTTACTGCCCGTCAGTAGTGCCACTGAACCTTCCACAGGCTTCCCAGGTGGTCACGGTGATGGCTTCACATCCACCTCAACGGTAAACTTCCCCCGATAGACTCTCTGCTCGGCTTTATGGACTTTGTTAGACTTTCCTATTTCCTAAGGCTGTTCAACTTGACCAGTTGGTGACATTCTCCACCTGTGTTGTATTTTCTCTTTTCTTAACTGTTGTTACTCATCCCATGTTGGACAACGTAAATGATGAGTTTGATCCGCACTGCTGAGTTACCTCTCCTATGTAGCGTGAGGTGGCTATCATGTGCCTTCCTACATTTCACAGCCTGATTAAGCGCCACCTTCCTAACTTCCTGGGTAACTACCCAGTTCCCCAGACCCTACGAGACTGTGTCGAGGCCGACGGAGACGTTCTGGTGGCCAAGCCCTGTCTAGGAGAGGTGAGGGAACCTCGAACTACCTCCCAGGCTCACATCTTCTGTCATCGGTGGTTCGCTGTTTTTCTCTCGA
Organism: Esox niger; assembly: GCA_016801105.1. Taxonomy (NCBI): domain Eukaryota; kingdom Metazoa; phylum Chordata; class Actinopteri; order Esociformes; family Esocidae; genus Esox; species Esox niger. Next base: position 26,569 of record JACXGJ010006363.1, on the reverse strand, counting down.
AATGTGGCCCCAATTGTGGTCTCTCTCTTTGCCAGACTCTGTCAATGGCCAACTTTACTCCCCGTTTCTCTTCCTTGCTGTGGCTTGAGGAGCTGAAGGCTGAGCAGGAGCTCAGGGAGTTCAGTATCCGGGGAGCCCTCCTCAGGAGAGGTGCGGTCTACCTGCACCTGGAGGTGCTCGGCTTGGCTGAGGGAAGGCCGAGTCTCTTCATAGGTATGTGTTGTAGGTAGGGTCGTGCAGATACATACAACCCTACTGTAACACCTGACTCGTACCTGGTTGGAGTTTGATCGGGTGTTTTGTCCTCTCTTAAGGGGACAGAGTGGCTCTGAAGAAGCCAATCAGCGGCGACCTGGTGATGGAGTACATTGGTTACGTCACAGAGGTGCGCCACTCTGACCCGTTCAGCGTTTGGTTTGCGGCTCTGTTTCTCTGGTCTTGTTAAACAGTGTTTCTGGTGGACCACATCCACAGATCCATGATGAGGATGTGAGTCTGAGGGTGAACGCTGAGTTTCAGCAGGGATACCTGGGAGAGCCTCTGGATGTGGAGTTCTCCTTCAACAGGTACCTGCCCTGTCCTGCTCCCTGTAAAGGCTTGGTCCATTTCTGTGCATATCTCCTTGATGCTTCTTCTGCCTTTACTTAGGGGTTGATCTCTGGTCCTTTATTGTATATGGCTTAATGATGTCTGAATTTACTGTTCAAGCATATGGCTGAATGATGTCTGTACCACCTGTTCAAGCAGATGGAATCTGCTATCAGTTGATCGATTGCTGGCATGTTTGACAGTTATTTGGTTTCAGGCTGAATGATAAACGTGGTCTCTCTGAATTAAGTCAGTTGGAGAAAATGCTAAAACATTTAGTTTAGAATTAATAAGAGTGCAAACATTTTCTTGTTGGTTCAATCAAAAAAGCTATTTAATTTAGTCTACCGTTTTTTTTAAATTATAAAGAATTCATACTTGCCATGATAATTTGTATGATTGTAATTGTTGTTGCCTTTTACAAAAACACTAACTTGTTCTCAGCCTTTGTAAATAAAGTAGTTTTTGAGGCACAACATTGCGGGTATGGGAGTGTGATTGTGCAAATGAAGGATGTTAATTAGCCAATATTGCTAATAGCATATTCTAGTTTTTGTCAAGGTGACCTTTACTGACAGTGTATTTACCCATAGAAATACTCCAATTGGCCTATAGATCATTGGATTTGATGGATAATCCACAAAAGGGGAGAGTAAAAACAAACTAATCTGAGTGTTTCTGAACATTAAAGTATATAGCCTGTGGTAAATGTGGACATTCTCAATTTTGTGCTTGTTGTCTGCAAATGGCCCGGGCGGAACCTGGGCGCCTGGAAACAAGATGCAGGTTTTATGTTGTGATGGCCATTTGACATCATCAAGAGATGATGGTCATCCCATCACCCAGCCCTATTAGCATATACTACGTGTATCATTCTGGAGGTCCAGCGGTCTATGGGTCATGGGTATGTTTTTTGACAGGTTGACCATGAGGCGATGCCACCTGGCCCTGGACCAGACTAGGCACTTTGGAGATAACGGTGAGTGTGGGCTGCATTTTCCTCCTCAACCCGGTTTCCAATCAACTCACTATGTGTTCCTTGTCTGATGCTCTTCTGACTGTGGCTCCTCTCTTCTCCTCCCAGTATTCTTCCCCACAGCACTGGTGCTCCAGGCTCCTCTATGGACAGGAGAGTGGGGTCCAGAGGAGTCCAAAAAGGAGGTGAAAGAAGAGACGCTCACAGCTGACGGGGTGAAGCTGTGTGGAATCTCTGTCGACATGGTGTCAAAGTCCACGCAAACCAAACCAGGTGATATCAGCATCAGGGCACCTTCATTCTAACAGCTGAGGTTCTCTTGATTACTACAGCTGCTCAAGTGTCAAATGCATAGTAACAGTTGTTAAGGTTGCTGTGACAAGCCAGTCCATGGTGGCCGGGGGAATGACCGTTGAGCCTCCTGTGATCATGTCAGATTCCGGACAACCCATCCCCAGCCCGGGGCAGTTCTTCAACCGGCAGCTGAACCCATCTCAGAGGGAGGCTGTGAAGCGCATCCTGGCAGGAGAGTGTCGGCCCACGCCATACATCCTGTTTGGACCGCCCGGGACTGGGAAGACTATCACCCTCATAGAGTCCATACTGCAGGTACAGCGCAACCTGACATATGTAACCAGAACCACAATGGAAGATGTGTCTGTCTTTCAAACACTGCTTGCCCCAGCCTGTTTGGAGTGACTGGGCGGTGGGGTTTGGACTGGTGGTTGTATTTATTGAACCTGGAATGTTTATTGTAGCTGGGGTTTTTTCGACCTTTGCCCTCGTTGTTCCTGGATGTGTCTTGGTCTCGTAGGTATATCACCGTCTGCCCTGTAGCCGTGTATTGGTATGCACTCCCTCCAACAGTGCCGCTGACCTCATTTGCGTCCGGCTCCACAACAGTGGCTTCCTGAATGCTGCCAGCCTGGCTCGCGTCAACGCCTCCTGTCGTCAGGAAGAGGTACTGTGCCCACAAACACCGCAGGCATTTAAGAAATTGGATCAAGCCTACCCACGATTATATACTTGACTAAAACCGAAAACACTATTTAGTAAACCAAAAATGTGACCAATTAAAGGGACGTTCATTCATTTTCAGCGATCAATCATTTATTGTAACAAACTCTTTTGGGGAAAAGTGGGCAAACGTCCTCTGTAATTATTCTTTCAGTTGACTGAATAGTTTTTCCGATTGTGTTTTCCAATGTTTGATTTTCTGTCTCTTTCCTCTTTATCTCCCATAGGCCATCACAGAAGTTCTAAGGCAATACTCCCGGGCAGGGGAGGACATCAAACATGCCTCCTTTCACAGGATTGTAGTCAGCACCTGTTCTAGTGCCGGAATGTTCTACCAAATTGGACTGCGGTAAGGGACACAGTGGAGGCGGCCTGCCTTATGTCTACCTCATTATCCCAGTAATAAAGGCTACCTTATGTGTATCCTTAGCGTGGGTCATTTCACGCACGTGTTTCTGGATGAGGCCGGCCAGGCCACGGAACCAGAGGCACTGATCCCCTTGGGGCTTCTGTCAGAGCAAGACGGACAGGTGAGGCTGAACACAGAACATGCTGAACGCAGACTAGTGACTACAGCCACAGCACTGCAGTGACACAGCCGTTAGCGAGGATTGCTCATACACTCACACGTCTTGTAGCCTCTTGATCAAGAAGTGAGTAATATCCACCCCCCCCCACCTTCAGATTGTTCTGACTGGAGACCCCCGACAACTGGGTCCAGTGGTGAAGTCCAAGCTGGCTCAGGCGTATGGCTTGGGGGTGTCCTTGTTGGAAAGATTGATGGCCAACCCTCTGTACACGAAGGATGGTGGGGGATATAACCCCCTGCTGGTGAGCACGCGCACACACACACACACACACACACTTTGTCAACATATCAGTGGCACTAAAGAGTGAATCCTTCGAACAGGATTATATCTGCCAAATATATATATATTTAATGTTTGCTCCTGCAGGTGACCAAGCTAGTCTATAACTACCGTTCCCACGAGGCCCTCCTGTCCCTGCCGTCTAGACTGTTCTACGGGGGGGAGCTGTGTGTCAGGGCCCAGAGAGCCGTAGTAGATTCCCTTTGTCACTGGAGCCGTCTCCCCACCAAGGGATTCCCCTTGATTTTCCATGGAGTCAGGGTAAGGGCTCCCTGTCCCCCGTCCTCTCCCCCGTCCTCTCTCACTCCCTCGGTCCTTTCCGTGTGAAATAATTGCATGCTTTATCTGTGGGGTTTTCCTTTTTTTTTTTTTTTTACCCCTCTTCTCCCTGCCTTCTTCTCGCATCCCAAGGACAGTTTCAGAACGTTTAGGCAGGTAGTATTCAACACTGGCCCTCAAAGCCAGTTCTGCTCCATTTTCCATATTAGACCCCAAATCAGGGCTCTTACGCCTGGGACACCAGTTGGGGGTTACTGTTGATGAGGTAGAACTGGAAACCAGCCCGCTCCGGACCACGTAGGGTAGGAATGGAATACCCCTGATTTAGGGCTTACCTCTTTAGTGGGCACAGGGCCTGAACCAGCGGTTAGGACACCTTGTTCCTGGGCCTGGATAGCTGCACGTATCGATCAGGTCAGTTCAGTGACTGCCCTTCCAGCTCAATCAGATCCTGCATTGGTCCATCTCTCCAGGAGCACTGCTGTCTAGACATGGAACCCCCGGTCACGTCTTCCATCTTTCCCCTCTCAGGGCACAGAGATGAGGGAGGGAAGCAACCCGTCGTGGTTTAACCCTGCCGAAGCCGTCCAGGTGATGTTGTACTGCTGCCAGCTGGCCAAGAAGCTCTACCACCCTGTGGTGCCCGCTGACATCGGCATCATCGCCCCCTACAGGAAACAGGTCTGTATGACATCGGGGAAACATTCTATCCCAGTTTAGCGGCTACCCTCTAGTGTTGCCCTGATGAAAGGCCTTTCCCTTAACCCAGAACGCCTGTCTCCCTTTAAATCCTGTCTCCAGTCAGAGAAGATCAGAGTGCTGCTTCACAGGGTAGGCTTGTCTGACATCAAGGTGGGCTCTGTGGAGGAGTTTCAGGGACAGGAGTTTCTGGTCATCATATTGTCCACGGTATTGTTTCATCCTTCCCCGTCCAGTCAGTGTTGAGCCTTTTGATTCAATTATCACTTTTAGAGGTTCTTGGGTCTGTACCTTTTCAGTACAGAAAATCTATGTTGAAATGCAAAAAATAGTTTTGCTGATGTTGTTCCAGGTGAGGGCGAATGAGTCAGTGCAGGGTGACGACCTTCAAAGCATCCTTGGATTCCTGTCTAACCCAAAGCGCTTCAACGTGGCTGTCACACGTCCCAAAGCCCTGCTTATCGTCGTGGGCAACCCACACGTCTTAGTCAAAGACCCCTGCTTCCACGCTCTCCTCCAGTACTCTTTTGAGAATGGGGCCTTCCTGGGCTGTGACCCCCCAACCTGTCTCAAGGCTTCCCAAAGGTGTGCTCACATACGCCACAGACTCACACCATTTTTGGAGTTTTGAGTCGAGCACTGAACTGGTGTAGCTTGAACCTGTCAGTTATTACACCCCTGTGTCTTTTTCTTTCCTCTCAGAGCTGCCGCAGAGAACAAGGAATGAGTTGACCCCCCCCCCTCAAACCTGCCCTGCTGCCCAACAAGTCTCTGTTCTAGATGTTCGAGTAGTGGTTTCTTACAGTTGTCACGTTAACATGACTTGGCTAACTACGATGTTCTTAGACACAGTGAAGACTCAATCTTTGAAAAGATAAAGAACATGTAGAACTTAAGCAATACGTCTTCTCTTCTGATCAGTGACCCGTAGATGCAGTTATCATGCAGTCCACTGGGTGGCAGCAATAAATCTGATTACCCAAATGTCTGGTGTCCATTTATCCTCTCGTTTGGTTACTCTAGTTTGACACCAGTGTTGGTTTGACTTTGTACACGATGGTGTTGCATAAGACTCCTATGCCTCCGATAAAGGACTGATGTCAGGGAGTGTTCTGAGTTGGAGAGGGGCGGGGACAGCGCCACGGCCCAAGTACCACATCAAAGACTTCCTCAGGTGGAGGTGAGGAACTGTGGGAGGCTCTGCGGCTCGCTAAAATAAAAGCTGTCTCTTCACCGCTCATCAAAGTGTTGTTGGGTGACTGAGCCCACCTCCACCTCCCCATCTCTCCACCTCCCCCTCCTCCCTCCACCTCCCACTCCTCTGGGCTCCACCGGGGCTGACTGGCACTGCTGACTGTGGGTCGCATCCAGTCGTCACCTCCGGTCTCTGGGTGTTCAGACAGAGACAGACGCCGCCTGCCTCCCTGGCCTTCAACACTGTCTCCTGCAGCCTAGTCTCAAGTGGCGACACTGACCTAGTCACTCCATGGACGTGTGACCCTCATTCACTGTCATTTACTAGCCTTAGTTTAGTCCTCTTTGCATGGCACATTTTGCCACCATTCTTTGATGATATCTTTAATTAAAAAATATGGGATGAAATCTGTCACATGGTTGCACCAAATAAGGATCCTATGCTGCTTACTTTGCCAAGTAGTGAGGACTGTGTGTGGAAAAGAAAGCAGCTTGGTTGCTTGAACGTTTCAGGTGTGTTTCATTGCAAGGGCATCATGCTGATGATTTCAGTCAGGTTATTCCAGCGAACCGATCAAGGAATCTTGACGGATTACACTCCGATTATTCCAAGCCACAGATCTACGGGGGATCCGACTGATTCTCATTGTTTAAGCCAGCAGGTCTACAAAATATCTTGACTTATTACTCCAAGATTAGTCAGAGATCTATTACTCCAGGCACATTTTAATTTAGCATCAAATGAAAAATGCTGTAATTTTTTGTGATTTTTGTTGATCAGAGCTGTTGCCATATTTGTAAATTACAATAAGCCAACAGGTTAGTAATTAAGAGGTGGCTGGTAGTGCAGCGCTCAGTCTGCTATCGCTGTACTAACAAAAAAGTGTTTCTGACGCCAACTGTAAAAAGGTGCTTACTGTTATGACATAGTCATCGCCCTGGAGAAAGTTCTTTGTAAACACTGTCTAGTACAATAACTGTCTAGTAATGTTTTTGGGTGTGTGTCCATGTGACTCCCTCTTAATAGACAGGTGCCCTGCAGAACAGCGGTTTCCATTAGCAGACAGCTTGGGGCTGGCCATACATTAACAACACAAACACCGCGTCTACAGATAGGTAGGGGGGCCGTTAGGAAGGCAAACAGCCCCCCACCGGGATAATGGCAGGGGGAGCTTGTTAAACGTGTGTCTCCATTGTTCCTGCAAATTGGCCCATGGCTCTAATTGGCCAGTTAGGCCCCTCAGTAGCTCTCTGAACCCAGGGCCCCCGGCTTGGATCAGACTTGGGCTGGGCAGGCAGTAAAGCCTTTAGAAGAGTGCCGCTTGGCTGGGGCCGCTGGAGCTCTGACTGGAGACTGAAGGCTGTGGAGACCAGACTGGATTTGAATTCATAAACTGTCTCACCATAGGAGCGCTGTGCTCGGATCTGTTTGGCCTTCAAAGTATTAAAGAATCACTGAGTATAATGCTTGCCTCAAACTTTCACATCACTGAATTTAAACAGTTCTTGTGATCTCCTTATCTTCCATTACTGAATAATTTGGGATACTGTAACACTTAACTTAGCCACTTTATTGGCATACAGTGAAGAATATACTTTGTGGATTAGATATACTTATTTTTTTATCTGCAGTGTATCCTGTAATGAGTAATTTAGCATAGGCAATGTACTGTGAATGAACTGGTCCTGAACTGAGTCCAAAAAGAAAATATTGGAAAAATGTTTTGGTTTTATTTTTTTATTTTTTACTGCATATAGTACAGTGAATTTAAGAGGGCCTGAAAATGTTGAAGTGAACTTCCAAGAGGACTGATTCCTTATCTAAAGTCAAGGGTGTAAATCTGGAGAACCAAGTTTATCTTTTTTCCACCCACATTTGCGTTTCAATTTAAAGAAGACTATTGTTCTTTGGTTCTTACAAAGAGGACTATGCTGTAAATAAATACATGTATTGCCTTGGCATATTTACACTTGCCTGTAATGTTGCATAAAACGCTTGAAAGGTATTCACTTAATTCTTCTCAATGTTTCTTAAGATATCATTTTTTTACTGGAGAGTAAAGTAACGTTTCTGCAGGAAGAGCTGAATCCAAACCTTATTCAAACTCATTTTACTGCATTGCCTGTTTACTGGAGGCAGGGTCTCAGGTCCCTAGGTAATTATCAAAGTTCATATATAGGGAGTAGGTACTTTTTAACTCTCAACCCACAGGCATGCCCAGAATAGCGTTTTCGCAGATGTTAACATATTTTTTATGAAACCGGGGTCCAGCTGATCTCTACCATAACCTAATGTAGCATTCCTTTTATTTTGCAAACCTGCAATTTCTTATTGATTTCACTACATAAAAATGCTGCCCATACTTAAACGAAAGAGTAAACAGAGTTCTATTAAAGACAATACATAGTTAGGTAAATCAGGTGAAACAAATTAACTTTTAATCAGAGCTGATCAGAAAGACTAACTGCACCTCAGATTGCAGCCCACATTCATGCTTTACAGCGTTTGAGTAACCGAAACATCCGAGGAGACTGTGTGAATCATCCCTTTGTGGCTGATTTGCTGCATAGAAACAACTACTGAAAGACACAGATAAGAAGAGACTTGTTTAGTCCAAGAAACACAAGAAACAGACACTAGATGTGGAAATCTGTCCTTTTGTCAGATGAGTCCAAATATGAGCTATTTGGTTCTAACCACTGCATCTTTGTGAGATGTAGAGGGGATGAATAGATGATCTCCACATATGGGGTTCCAACCATGAAGCCTGGAGGAGGTCTGATGGTGACACTGTGATTTATTTAGAATTTGAGGCACACTCAGCTAGCATGGTTACGACAGAATTCTGCAGTGATATGCCATCCTGTCTGTTTTGCAGGTTTTTCCTTAGAGTGAAGGAAAACCTGCAAACAAGCATTATGAGGCAACTCTTTCAAGACTGTTGGGGAAACTGGTTGAGAGAATTGCCTCATATGCTGATCACTTATTGGCTGTGTGCAAAGCTGTCATCAAGGCAAAGGGGTGGCTACTTGGAATCTAAAATATAAATGTATTTTGATTTGTTGAAGACTTCTTTGGTTATTGCTTGATTCCCTATGTGTTATTTCACGTCTACACTACTATTGTACAATAGTAAAAATAAATACATTCCTTTTAATAAGTAGGTGTGTTCAAATGTTTGACTGGTACACTATATACACAATCATATTAATTTGAAATTATAAGGCAAAACTGATCTTCGATCAGCCTTTCAATTTCGAATCGCCTGATCCTGGATCAGCAACTTCATTCAGGGGCTTTATGAATACAGGCCCTGGGGGTTAACTGAGCTTGCCTGGCACGTCTACAACCTGGGACCCTTTGTCCTTGTGTTTGACAGCACCCCGCTGTATTACTGACTCCTCAAGCCTTCTGGGCGCAAACCCGTCTGAGATATACATCTGCACGTGGTTGTGGAGACAGACAGAATCCACAAGACAGATACACTGGGCTAGTCAGTGACTGCACTTTCAGTTTCTGCGAATGGAACCTGGAGTCCTGAGACAGAGGGCGGGAGAGAGACAACACTACCATTAGTAGCGGAGCCTGGACCAACAGTCTGCATGGCAGTGTGACATCTCCAATTGTCTGAGAGGAACATCCTGTGGCTGTCTGCTGCCAGTATGACAGTGTTCCTGTCAAACTGTATTGAAACAACTTTTTGTCTGAGTATTATATGTATTTTCCCAGGAATGTATAGCCTGATGTAATTTGCGATATGAAGCGGAAACAAATGAGAAGCTACGTAGTTACTTTTCACGCAAGCTTTTGGGAAAAAATTTGTAAGTTCTTACAAGTGTAAATAATTGCCAGGATTAATTGAATCATTTAATAAAATAATTGTAGCATGAGCGTGGTTATGCTGTCTGCTCTGCAGTCAGGTTTGATCAGATAGCTACATTAGGTAGACAGAGCTATAGGTTCATGTTGTTCTATCATTTAGCATTTGAATCAGACTCATCAAGTAACAGATCAAAGCCAGACAGAAACACTGTTCTGTTAAAGGGAGTGTGATCAGGGCTGGACTCTGATCCGCACCCTTCTCAGGAAACCGTAAGATTAGCAAAGGAGGAGACATGAAAGAGCTTAAACCTTGAGGAGCCTGTCTGCCTACCTGCACGTCTGTCTGCCTGCCTGTCTGCCTGCCTGCCTACCTGCACATCTGTCTGTCTGCCTGCCTGCCTACCTGCACGTCTGTCAGCATGCCTGTCTGCCTGCCTGCCTACCTGCACGTCTGTCTGCCTGCCAGTCTGCCTACCTGCATGTCTGTCTGCCTGCCAGTCTGCCTGCCTGCCTACCTGCATGTCTGTCTGCCTGCCAGTCTGCCTGCCTGCCTACCTGCATGTCTGTCTGTCTTCTGTCTGTCTTTCTGCACAGTCCAAAACAAAACATGCTTTTCCTTCTCTGTAGAACATGAACAGCATCAAATTGTTTCGGAACTTTCAAAAATATACATGAGAACCTTGATATGTTTTTACAGTAGTCTTTGAGTCAACCCAAATTGCTTGGAAGATAAACATGCAAAAACACAAATATGTACTGCCCAGCAGAGCAGCACATTATGGAAACTTCAAGTACTAGATATTTAGAAGTAAAATGAACAGAGTAGGAACAAATGTGACAGTTTGCATTGCAATGGTTTCACTGTGATTGCCCTCATTATAGCCCCCATAACCAATAACCCCCCTCTCTGTCTGCAGTCACTAAACAAGCTGTTGGCTCCTCACGCACTGTCTGAGCCACTTTGATAGGTAGTTGATAACAGTCTGATGGGGCTGGGCTTCCACTATATAAAGAGGAGACCACTGGCACAGAGGAATTACTTGACCCCAACTGCAACCAGCAACAGCCTCCACCCGTCTTCTCTGAATCTCCTCCAACACAGCGTTTCGCCTCACTATGGCTCTGACTCACTTCGCCCCGGCTCTCCTGGTCCTCGTGGCCGCGGCCTGGGGCTTTGACCTCGGCCAGTCCACCCGCTGCGTGCCCATACCACACCAGATGAGCGTGTGCCAGGATGTGGGCTACTCGGAGATGAGGCTTCCCAACTTCTTGGGTCACAGCAACCTGGAGGGCGAGGTGGTGCCCCGTTCGGAGGACTGGAGACCCCTGCTTCAGACCGGCTGCCACCCACAGGCTCAGGCGTTCCTCTGCTCCCTCATCGCCCCCGTCTGCCTTGACACGTAAGTCTGGAGCTCTTGTTTGCCTTTAGACACGCGTTCTATATCCCTTGTATGTCTCCACATATGATGTGTGTGTCTTCTTCTCCATCTATCTCCTTACAACATGCTCTTTCTAGTCTCAGTCTTTCGGCCCGGTACCTTCGCACTCACTCTCTAACACCTCAAAGGGAAACTATCCACTCCTCCGTCAGTTAATTCTCCTTCTCAGTCCACGCGTCTACAGCGTGGCCCTGCTGCTGTTTTCCGCGTTAATTCCAACCCTGCGTCTCCTTCCGCCTCCAGGTTCATCCAGCCGTGCCGCAGCCTGTGTGTGGCCGTGAGGGACAGCTGTGCCCCAACGCAGGCCTGTCAGGGCCACGCCTGGCCGGAGGAGCTGGACTGTGACCGTTTCCCCGCGCAGGAGGACACGTGCCTGACCCCGCACCCCAAACACAGCAACAGTCACCTGGCCAAATTGCTGCCCAAACCTGCCTGCCAGGCCTGCCCTTCTGTGGAGACGCACCCGTCCCTGAAGACGGTGCTGGATGCCCTCTGCGTGGATGATTTCGGTAAGCAGGATGGATCCAGTGCATCGTCAATGGGATGTCTGGATGCTTGTGTTGGTTGTCAGTGTTACCAGTGTATTAGACATTGACGTGCACGTGTGTGTGCGCATGCGGTCATGCTCATCTTTTACTCTCTTCTCCCTCCAGCTGTTTCAGCTAAGCTGTCACGCCACCGTCTCCCCTCAGGGGAGCCAGAGTTCGGTGTTGAGGGCCGAGTCGAGTTCATCCGTCAGGGCCCTCTGCTGCCCTACGACACACAGCACCTCCTCCAGCAGTGGCTGCTTATCAACCTGCGCTGTGCCAACGCCCTGGTCCGGCCAGGCCGCACCCAGCTCTACCTGCTGTCCGGCGCGGTGCAGCGCGACGGCACCCTGGCCCTGACACGGCTCTTCCCTTGGCACAAGAAGGACCACAGCATCACGGTGGCAACTCGCAAGTGGAAGCACCACAAGTGCTGAGCGGCTAAATGATGTGCAGGGAATGATGGAACAAAAAGGCACGAGTGCCGGTGAACTGACTCCGAAAAGGTCATCCGTGTTCTGCGTTTTCTGACGTTACTGATTTGAGGAGCATACTATTTGAGCTGGACTCTGATTCTGATGTGACCCTCTGCTGCCCTCTACTGCTCTTTCACAGTAGCTTGACTCCCAATGATAGCACACAGTAATAGAATGCACTCTATTCGGTGGTTCCCAAACTTCTTGGTTACTGTCCCACTGACTGGATTTTGCCCTGCACTGAGTACCCCTGAGGTACCACATCAGCCTATGGTGTCATGAGTCTTCTCGAGTACTCTGTGTGGAGAGGCTAAGTACTGCCAGGGGTCCTTGCACCCCTGATTGGGAACCACTGCTAAAACTGTACATAGTACGTAATGGCTAACGTGAATGATTTCTAAAGAGTTTTATTTTCTATTTAGGTAACGATGTATTTATGTGTTTTGTATGTTTGATTTGTCTTTGAAAAGTTGAAAATAATAAAATGCCAATATTTACTCTATTTCAACAAATGTTTTCTTATTTTCTATATCTTAAGGGCTAATTTAAAGTAAGAATGCAGAAATAACAACAGTTAGGCCTTCATTAGTTATTTAACATTTACAAGCAAAACTATAAATGTAATACCCAAATAATGTGAATCAACCAATCAACTGATTGTTTGCAAAAAAAGTGATTCACCAAGCAACTCTTAGCAATTGTTTTCAGTAAATCCTACCCACTGAGTATAGATTAATTGAAAAGATTTATTTCAATTTATTTTGCTTTCTGGGCCCTTTCTAAAATGTAAATGTACAGGCGAACCTAGGGTCCAACTGAGCCAACACCAGTTATGAACTGAGCTTTAGCACCATTGGAATGCCTTGTAAATTCTCTATGGTTAAAACCAGCACTTGCAGGGGTTCCCTGTCTGTCTTTCTACATTCATTACAAACTCACAACCACAATGTAGTAGATACATAATAGTACTATCAATTGCTGATAATTAAGCAGTGGTCAAATTGGTCAAAACAATGGTCAAAACAATGGTCAAATTTCACCGAGGCTGGTCGACAGTGCATATGGGTTGGAATGATGTCACACAGTAGTCTATCAAACTCCAAAAAACAAGCCTTTTTAGGTGAGGCGAATGGCTGTTTTTTGATGAGCAACAGTGCAAGAACTGTGTACAATGTACAGTAGGTGTATCTTTTGAATAGAAAAATTATTGCAATCGGTTATTAACGTATGCAAATGTTAAAGCAGATGTTTGCAGTTGACATGCGGCAGCTTTTTATAATGCTTTTGACTGTGAGGACATGCACACTGTGTGATGGAGCGTGAAGCTGACAACCATTTTGGCATATTCCAGTCTCTGCTGCCAGCAGAAAAGGGTGATTCGTATCCCCCTGACACATCCCAAGATGTTTGCCTCAGATATGGTGTCTGGCAGTCATTACTCACTCTGACTCCATAGACCAGTGTCACCCACCCTGGTGATTCAGACCAACCAGTTCCAGAGCTACGCTGTAAACCCAAATGTGCTGTCATTACACAAAACATTTCAGGAAACCCATTGTTCTTAAAGAATTATGTAATAATAAAAGGATTAAGTCATTATAATAGTAATTACCAATTAAAATCCATGGGGTACATATTTGGGTTCTATTGGTTTAAAAATGGTGTAACCGGACCCACATCCAAGAGAGATTTAGACAGATCAGTCAACTATGTATTGATCAATGCCTTTATGGAATGCACTGCCACATAATGTTACTTAGAAAGCAAGTTTGTTTAACGTTATCTTAAAGAACGTTCCGGAAACTGACAGCTTTGTTTTGGGGTCATTGATGCAACGATGATGAATCAGATTGGGGCATGTTTGCACCATGGTTTAAGTCATATTTCAGTCATTTGTAATTACATTATTTGTATTTTTTTATCTGCTTCAGCTTAATTTAATAGATTCAATAGTGTATTGTCTTATCTATAACTGGTCTGTACAGACATATATTTTGGATTTTATTCTGAACCCAGCAGATATGTTCCAACCAATTCAAGTTCACTGAATCTATTAACCAATTTGGTTAACGTTGAAATACAAATCCTTACGTTTTAAATGGTACACAACATCGTCATCAGTAACTGCGAAATGTGTTATGTGCATGGCTAAAATACAGGTGAAATGAGACAGGCTCGCGGTCCGGGGCATTGAACAGGTACAGCTGGGTGTAGAGTTAGTGCAAAGAAACGGGTGTTGCATTTACAGAAAAGTAGGAGGAATTTGGGTAATCTGGGAAATGTTTAGCAATTTTGAATCCTGCGATTTGTTTTCATATCTCTCCAACAAATTTGATCAACACATTTTACCTTTCTGAAATCCCTAAGAAGTTTTCTAACCACACCAGAAGAAATAATGTAGATATTATACCCAGAGACAAACCTATTAGTGTCCTTTGTACCCAACAAAAATAATCTGCCAGAATTTGATAATTTGATGGCAGGTCACTTTGTAATCTGGGACACTTGTATTAGGCTTTAAAAAAAACTAAATCACTATATGCATACCGAGATCAATATCACTCATTTGTTTAAAAAACAATTAACATGATAAAACGATGACAAGGACAGTAAGCTTAATAAGAAATATATTATTCATGGAAATTGTTTTCATTCATATACAAAAAGTTATTTTATCATAAAGATATCCAGTAAAATACTTTTCATCTCTACATGGAATTATTTGATCTACCGTGTTAACACATTTTAATTAATTATATTAAAATTGTATAACATTTCTTTTTTGATCTACTGATATTCAAGCAACATAGATTAACTGATTATTCAGGTTATTCATTTAAATTCTCCCTTCTATTAAAATTGGTCCTACTAGGGGAACAAACAGTCCTTGCCGGTGAGAGACCCATCAACATCTATCACACCATTTTCTTCTGCAAATGTTTCGTGATACCAATGACTGCAGATCGCACAGGACAGCCGCTCCTATGCGCTTTTGGGATCGTCTCTGTTCCCATAGGCAGACTAATGTGTCTGGAGAGCTAACTGATGTGGTAGTTAGCTGGACTGCTACAGAAAACATGCTAGCTAGTTTGGTCACTAAGCAGACAATCAGTTTAAATTGACATGGACAAAATTAAAATGATTGATGTGACCATGTATGCAATTTAAAGTAGTCCCAAATTGCATATTTCCTCCATTCAAAGAACATAAATGACTGTCCCAGATCACTCAAAGCATGTGTCCCACATTATCAATCATATTTTAATAATGACAAAAAAATGCTTGAAAAATAAAAACTTTTCAACAGGTTAATTTTAAATCACATGACATCATGGGGGTGATCTCATAGGATGGGACAGGGTTACTGTTAAATCAGAAGCTCCCCTGGAAATTGCATAAAAAGGTCTGTGACACAGGATTCTGACAAGATTAATGTTAAGGGTATAAATCTGCCGTAAATAAGACAATGTTGTCTATTCAAGCAACAACATATGCGTTAATCCTGTCCCATTCTGTGAGATCACCCCCATGATGTCATGTGCTTTAACAGTAACCCTGTCCCTTTCTGTGAGATCACCCCCATGATGTCATGAGATTTAACAGTAGCCCTGTCCCTTTCTGTGAGAATTCTGTGATTTCTGTCATATGACATCCATACCAAACCTATGGTAAAAGTCCCTTTGACTAGATTTAGTTAGAACAGGAAATAAACACACTGGAGTTTAGGTGTCCCACACTACCCGAATTCACCCTACGTCTTATTCTACCCACAATCGGCATAGAGATTGTAATGCAGGTTCCAAAAGTTTTAATTAATCGACATAGCTATTTGGCAACTTTTTAGAATCTCTGTCTCGGTTACATCTACCGTGGTTAAAACAAGGGCATGTTTACACTGCGTTACATTTTCCGAGACATCAAAACACGAGATGCTAAATACTTTCGTGTGTAAACTTGCAGATAACGATAGCAGTGCAAGTTGTCTACATTCGGCAGGCGCATAAAAGTTTCATAGTTACCATGGATGAGGACGATCTTGTCTTTAACTTTTAAAACATGAATAATGTAATTGTATTTCAAGCTCAAATTGAAGTAGGATTCTTATTGTTCCATGTAAAGGACATGCAGCCTAATCTGCAGGATAGAAAGGGAATTTATTAACTGATAGAATGTATAAAGTGAACATGGCTTTTTTCACCATGGACGCTCAATGACAGCATGGAATCGGGGATTTCCCTGAATATGAATCTCAAAGGTCGCGGCAATCCCAAAACCTCGCACCGCCTCTGCGTTCCGCCATGGTAAGGCCTAATTTTGCGCTCATTTACTAAACAGCCACCCAGAAAAATACTGCAGCGAATGTGGCCGTAAGAGGAAATCTTTTTCATATTGGCAGCCTTGCCTGATTTGCAGGTTTGGCCCGGAATTGGACTATTTGAAATGGGCCAGCTCGTGTCGGTATACAAATATGGTTGTACAGAAAAGTGGCGTTTGAGCAGTTTCTCAGTTTACTGGCAACCGTATAGGACCTACCACGCCCTGCCTGTTGTAAAGTGGAGCCTAGTTTTCTTTTACACACAACCATGTCAAAATATTTAAATATAACGTAATAACGCCTAAACTACATCCAAACCGCACAACATTTGTTAACATTTCAGATTACTTCTAGTAGAATCACTGTGTTTTTTAATAGAGATTGCGAGACAGAAGATGATGACTGGTGAAAAGACGATTAGATAATGGTATATGGGCTACTGTCGCCAACGACATAATATATGCAGTGTAAAAATATGCAATTAACATATTTAAGTCACAAATAATCTAAATATATGAACGTGATTCTACGCAAGCAGCATAGACAAGTAGGCTACAGATGAAAGAAGTCAAGAGAGGCGGATAAATTATGTGGCGTCAAGACAAGGATGGAGGAAAAAACGCAATAAGGTTGTAATATATACAGCTCGTTTGCGTTTTTAATGCAAGTCAAATTAACAGGAACATAGTATAACAATGAAAACCGACAACAATAATATTGTCTGTGATTAATAACAAAGCTTGATGAGTGGATTCATTTTTTTATGTGATTCCTAGATCTTAAACAGTTTTACTGCTCAGTGGGAAAATATTTTTGGGTGGCCCTGACATAATGAAGAGGGAATGATATGCTCTGTACGCTAGAAGCATTGTGGAGCTCATGTGTTTCGGGGTCTAGGATAATAGCCAAGCAGAATCTATAGGCTGGATGCCCTTAAATGCAGTAAAATGTCTACTAGTTAGGGACAGGCAGAGGAGAACAAAAAACACATGAGGGTGAAAACCTACACATTTCAAACATGTAACATGTTAATATGTAAATAGATACATTGTATTTTGGTTGCTCTTAGGGACGGACATTGTAGTGTGCATTAGCTGCCCTACTAGACATAGACAACAGGGCAGATTTAACACTCTTATAGTTTTCTTTTTCAAGTGTCTATCCAGATAATATATAAAGTATATCAGAGGGGCATCCGGTAGAGTGGGGTTTGGGGTACCACCTTTGCCTAATTCTGAACCAGGAAAAACCCTGGGAATTAAGAAATGATAATGCAATGATTTATTTTGTTTAAATCTTTTTTCAGTCAAAAGTAAAAACACATTCTGATTACAATATTACATGTTAAAACACCTCGGTTGTACACACAACTAACCTTTACTGTGTATTTATATACAATATATGGCATAGGAAAAGTTTGGTTTATGAGATTTCTATTGATTATTCAAAAACACCAAAATACATCCTTTGAAAAACAATTTGAAAAAGTGAAGTCAGTCTACAAAATCTTGCTACACAATAGCAATCAAAAAACGTAAAATGAACTTGTATTGTGTTGTTACATTTGTTAGTTGTTTTATCTCAGACGGTCCCTTTTAATAAATGCGGCAGTCCCTTTCATTTCAGTCTCTCCTTGTCTCAGTGGTCACAGACGGTGCGTGTTTGCCGACTCAGTGGCTGTATCAAAGTCACAGGTTCCTTGCGTGGCTCTTTCTCTGTGGTAACTTGTGTTCCCCTGTACTAGTCGTTGCTGTGATGGGGTTCTGCATGATGTGCTCTCTGGTGCCCCCTGTGGATCCTCTTCTTGGTTGCAGCCCCGGGACATGAGCTCCTCCATTGGGGATCGGCCGCTGTGGGCCTCCTTCTCTTTACAGTTCCTCCATTTCATCCTCCGGTTCTGGAACCAGATCTTCACCTGTCAGGAAGAGGTTCATGTTGAGAAACCAGTTGTTCTGATCTGCTGTGATAAAGCAGAGACCACTGTCTATGTATTTAGACATGTGTTACAGTTGTGACAGTAGTATTTATGAAAACTTTAAGACATTAGGAGTAAATAGACCTTTTACTAATTCTAGACTTGAGCAGCTAACCAAGACCAAGATGTGGATGACCAGATCTATGACCAACGAGGTACAGTGAGATATGAAATGGGGTTGTCATGGAGCCCCGGACAAGCGTTATGGTAGTATCACACCTGTGACTCCTTTAGGCTAAGATCCGCTGCCAGTTTGTTCCTGTCAGTCTTGCTGATGTACTTCTGTCTTTTGAACATTTTCTCCAGCTCCTTCCTCTGTTCCTCAGAGAACACGGCCCGCCGGAGGATCCCTCGCCGTGATTTCGGGCTTGTATCCGGGGACCACATCGGAAAGTTGGCTCCCTCTGGAAGGTCAGAGGTCAGAATCATTCATATTTACATATTAAAGCTAATTAAAACCGGACTTGAGTCACATTAAATGGAATTCATTATGGTTGGTTATATTGGAGGAATGACATTTGGATTTATGTACTGTGGGGTTTTTGCATAAACCCAATGACACAGTCCCTACTAGAGAGAAGAACTTGCATATCTGAATACAGGAATAGGTCAAATTTAAGTGAGGTCAATAACAATCATGTATTTGAATGCACCGGAGTCACAGTATTACAGTACAGCTTTATATCAGAAAATCCTTGGGCTCAGATCCTTTCCAGTCCAAACCACAAAAAATCACACTGATTATAAAAGTGTGACTAACATTTATCTATATATAGTATCCAGCAAACTTCCTAGCTCACTATCTTCATTGATTGTGCCCATCTTCTGGAGCCAGTCATCTACACACTTAGTCTCCATCACTTAATTTCCGTCAATCTGTCTAATTTAACAAAATAGGGGTGACGAAAGAAAGAATGGAGACCTGTTTTCACTGGGGAGAATGGGATTTGATGAACTCTGAGGAGCAATCCCACGCTGTTTCACTCACAGGTGCACGCACAACAAAAGTCAAGTGGAGTATTTTCCAAATCCCATTGAGCAATGCCTTTTTAATCTGTACGACAAATCTGCACACAGACCACCTCGGGGAGCGTCTAACCGGTTTAGACACGCTCCTCGGGCCTCCTTTGGACCTCAATGGCTTCCACTTAAACGGGCGATTAACAGGTCACTCCCGGGGGCAACGTGCGTGTCTAACCTCGGGGTGCACAACTCTAAGGGACCCACAACAAAAGAGACTGTTTACTGAGGGTCTACTAGCTCAGCAGCGCTCCTCACTAAATCTTTTCTCTCACAGGTATCGTCCCCGGGTTCTATGGGAAGATGAGCTCGAATAAGTCTATAAAAGTCATTTTCATTAAGTTCTTCATGTTCCAGCCAGTGGAATTTGAATGGGTAGGAATGAGAGTGAGGTGACAGGAGAAAGCAGGGGATCGGTGAGCCGGATTCTTGGGCCAAACAAAGGGCTTGTGGGCTGTTCCTGGGCACAGCCCCCTTTCTGCAGAGTTAAAGCTGTGCTTTCTGGATTTTTGTGCCTCGGGGAGTTCATTGCTGTGGTGAAAAATTGCTCTGGGGTCGCGCGTGGATGGTGAAGAGAAAGTGCCAATTGGTCACAGCCAGGCATGGCATTGTCCTGTTACTGGGCACTGTGGGAAAGAGTCAGCCCACTGAGGGGACCCAGGGGACCGGGGGTCTTTATTGAGCAATGCTATTTGCTGCCTCATTTGTCAGGAGCCACAGGACACAGCAACTAGCGTTACAACCCTGACAGAAGGAGAAATCACTGCTTGTCATTAGCCTCTCTGAAAGGCAGACTTCAAAATACAATACCATTACATAACCCGATTCAAATCCGTATTCCACGGGATGGATTGATGTTGTTTTTTGTTGATAACCACCTACAGGTAATCATTTTCAAGCACAATCCCCTCGAGCAAGAGAACCATAATCAGTCTGGTCACAGTAATTCATCAGATTTGGGAGAAATATAAGCCAAACACATTGAGGGTGAGTTCTAAACTACCATCCAGAGGCGATACTAAAGTCCCAGAGTCCCACAACAGACTGCCACAAAGGCACACCCCTGATCATTAGGGCCTTAATCTGACAGAGACAAGGAGTTTATTAGCCCTGCACATTTCGGTCAGTCAGTGTGCGTATATGTGAGCGCAAATTGGGGCCTCAATGGCCAAAAAGGCCCCTTCCCCCCCATGGGTCTAAATAGCCGTGAATGGTCATGAATAGCAGTTCAGAGAGTTGAGTGGAAAACTAGCTCCCTGGCATTGCATCAGTAATTACCCGTAGAGAGTATGGGAGACCCTGCTGCTAAAGCTTAGATGAGCTGGGGCATCGTTGATGAGGCATAAAACACTCACTGGAGAAGACAGGCGAGGGGCTTGACTCACCACAGCACGACGCTGCTGCCAGCAGATACCGAGGACCTGGGAGAAACACGCTGCTCAGTCGGCCTGCGAAGAGGAGAGATACAGGAATCATTCCAGGGGAAGTAGTGGACATGCTAGCTGTATATTTTGAGTGGATGTTAATGCATCCATCCATCGCCATTCAATTTATTAAACAATCCTGTGAATTTGTAATGAATGCTGTCTGGTATAGATGCATTAGCGAATTATGAAGGAAGCATGTATTTCCTTCTAATTCTGGATGTCACATATTACTTCAGGGAGTGTTTGTGCTGCTGACAGTGTGGATACCAGGGAATTCGCAATGGTTTAGAGCCCAATTCAAGCCAAACATATTGGAGACTTCGCCAAATCTATTGTTCTAACAGAATTTGGTTAATACAGTGGTAATGCCATGTTTTATACAGTATTTTATTAAATTACTAATTATATGGCTTATGTGTGTTACTATGTGCTGTATTATGTTTTTGAATGGAAATCAGTGAAAATAACACTAGCCTGTCAAACAATGAGTATTATCAGAAACAAATATGATAACTGAACTCATAAAAGAAAAATACATCTTAATAAATTTGACAAAATGGTTGCTCCTACTCAGTGTTTTTATTATGTTCAGATTAAACAGCTGTTATTTCTAATTTCATTATTTTAAATGTGATATGAACAAAATCTAAATTACTGGTTTGTTGGAATCTGAAGAACATTCTCATAATGAAGTGACTAACACGTTACGTGTATGTCATAAATATATAGACAATAGAAGTTAAGAGTAAGTTTTGTCAGAGGATAACATTTCTTTCAATAACCATTAATTTAAATACATCTTATTATTATTCTATTCCGAACATCATTTTTGTTTGGTGTGTCGAAGGATGGAAAAGTAATCTACGTATGCCTGACAAGTTTTGAAAGTTAACATTAAATTCTGCCTGTTTTTGTGCATGTGCATAGCCAGGTAAACAGTGGGACGATTTTGTTTGCAGTGACATTAGTTTAGAAAGCTTAAGTCTACACATGAGCGACATCTGGGTTAAGCGATATCATTACAGTTCAGGTAAAGGGATCAAAATGACTAATCAGAGGTATTTCTGAATCGTTGTTGCTAGCTTAGCTAGATAGCTTGCTTCGTTTTTTTACAGCATACTGCCTGATTTATTTACTTTCTTATTAGCTAATATATTTTTAGCTGGTATCTAAATTGCATGGTAGAAATTAGTGTATGTTCAGGTGTGGAAATTAGTCAAAACCCTCTGTTATCCAAACCACTGTTGGAAAATGGTGTAGAAATCCTCGATTTGATCCGCAATCAAATATGTTATAACAGCAAGATGACAGGATTTATCTGTATTGAATTAAGGTTTGTTAATAAATTGTTGCTCAAGTCTGCAATAAATCGTTTCAGATGTGTAGTCATATCAGGCGATCTTCACTTAATTGGGTCAAACATGATCATATAGGTGTCCAATAGAAATAAAATGATTTGGGATTAATGCAAACATTATAATTTGGATCTAAGGAATTATCATTATTTGAATCCAGTTCTGCCAGTTTGTTGAGTAATTACATTTCACTAGTTGCAGCCCATAGCTTCCAGTAACATACATTTTGTCCAGCTTTGTATGCGTTTATATAAAAATAGTAATGAATCACATTTCAGATTTCCACTGTAATTATTATTCATTAACAAGATGTACATGGAGATAAATACATTTGATTTAATTAATTTATTTTTTTATAATGCATAAACTAAAAGAAATCTATAAAAATATCACTATGTATTTTCATCGCCCTAAAAGCTACCGTAGATGTCAAATTAAAAATGACATACAATGTTGATGTTACACATAAAAAAAACAAAAAACATACATAATGGTGATGATACAACACCATAACAAACATAATGCAGATGTGTAACATAATAACATAATTAATGATAATGATGTAACAATATGACATACATAATGCTAATGATGTAACACGATAAAATATGTAATGCTGATGTTGTAACATGACAACTTACACAATGCTGATGATGTAACGGGATTACACATAATGCTAATGATGTAACATGACAACGGACATAATGCTGGTGATGTAACATGATAACATATGTGATGATAATGATGTAACATGAGAACAGACGTAATGCTGGTGATGTAACAGGATAACATACGTAATGATAATGATGTAACACGACAACAGAAATAATGTTGGTAATGTAACACAATAGTAGACATAATGCTGATGATGATTTGAATAGTGGGAGGCTTTTACCTGAGTGTGGCCGAGGAAGTAATCCTCTGTCCTTGGCTCTTTCACAGTTTGGACTCTGGCCCTCATAGACAACATGCTGAGGGCCCCAGGCTGTGCTGCGAGGGATGCCAAGTGGTCCCCGGAAGAGCCGACCTGTTGATCCGTCAGAGCCGAACGAGGGAGTAGTGGGAGAGGATGGCCCTGGTGAGCGCAGCAGGTTGTCGATGAGGAAACTTTTCCCAGAGGTGCCAAAGCCTGGGTGAGTAGGAGATGATCCTGTCGCCATATTCCTGCTCTTCTTCCTTGTCTTTTCTACTATCATCCCATTCACTGTGACCCAAAGGTACACTCTGTTGCTTAAGTCACAGTACAGCAGAGCAGTCTCAGCAGTCACCCAGCCAAGTGACAGAAGAGGCACAAATTTGAGCTGTAATCCTTCTAGGACTGACCAGGGCCAACTTCATTAAAGTCCCAGGAAAACAAAAACTCTCTAACTCGCTTCTTCTCGCCCCTTCTCCTCTACGGTCTGCACTTTGCTCTGGTGCTGCAACTTGATTGGCTAAGAGGCTCTAATGTGATTCTCAATTCAGATAAGACCGGGTCTATTCTGGAGTGGCAGAAGGTGGGTCCGACTCCATTCATTATGTCAACTTGCCTATTAAATGATAGACACCCGAGACAATGGGCTGCTGGACAAAGTTTAACGTGCAGTAAGCGTATTTCTCAGTCCTGCAGTAAATAGTTTTCTCTTCTGCAGCCACCTTCAGAGCTTTCATTGTGTCCTATAGAATCTATAGGGGGCAATGAGGTTTGCTGCCCATTCGTTCACACAATGCACATTATTACATGGTTTGATCTTGGTCACCTGCACATTGTGTTGTCTTAGTAAACTTCATTTTTTGTGTGTGAGCAATTCTTAGCAAATTTGACATAGACATTAAATCTCCATGACATTTGTTAAATTGTATGTTTTCCAGCGAAGTATTTAATTCAATCGCAATTGCACTTAACTTTAATTGAGCTCCAGATACCTGATTGCCAGATTCAACAGGTCATTCATATAATACTTTTTATTCTATGGCCTCAAACCAATTAATACATCTTCCTAAGGGTTATTCTCCTGTCACTATTCTCCGCTTTTCAGTGACTTGATTAGTCTACTCCACTATGGCTTGCCACTCACAGACTTGACAGGCCTTTTGCTTACTGCTTAAGATAGAAAATCGTTCTGCCCTCAGTTGACAGATTCTCTGTGTTTTAAAAAGACCTTCCCTCCCGATTGACAGAAATATGCACAAAGCCGCAATGTGAATAATCTACAGCATTTAACACGTCAGAACACAGAACATAGATTCTGTTGTGGACGAAAGGTAGACTTTTAAGAAGAGGTCAGCGTGTGTAGACCCAACTCCACAGTGTGTGGCGCTGAAATACTAAACATGGAACGGTGGTAATATGAGAAGAAGAGAGACAATCATGTGTGTTAAACAATTGCCTAATATCACGACAAATTCAGCGCATTGCCAAACTCAGAAATCCCTTAGATTTCGGAGTCACAGTTAAAGCCTAAAGGCACACAACAAAAACAGGGGGGGTTCTGTGTTGTACATACTAATCAGTCACGTGTAACCCTGAGCTGACTGCTCCGGCTAATGACACTCTGAGCCCCTTAATGGGTGAGCTGGGTAAAGAGGAGGCCGACTGAAGTGAAACAGAATTGGGGAACAGTAAACAAGCATGTCCGGGTGAGGCGAAGGGGGTTCACCGTTCAGGGGGGACACCTCATGCTGGGCATGGAAATTGCCCTAGACAGCCGGGCCCATTGTGTGGCCCCCCGGGAGCCAAAGGTTGCTTGTAATCAAATTTGAGGTTTTATATAGTGACTGGTAGAGAAAGCATCCGCTGGGTCTCGTGTGAGGGGTGTTCGGGAGATCCTATCTACCTCTGTGTCTACCCAATGCAGGTTTACATGCTCCTCATGGCCCGCTGTTTTGTGATGCTTCCCTGGGCTTTTGTCTGCCGAGGAGAGTTGCCATTTGTTCGGGTCACAGTCGGCCATGAGCGGAACTATAGGTGCTTGCCGGAAAGATAGTAGTGGCACGTCTGGAGCGATGCCATATGCAAGGTGTGGTTTGAGGCCATAGTGAGGCGTTCTGTGTGACCCTTCTGAGGGAGAAACGATTCGTTCTTTTTCACTTTGGGGTAATTATCAAAGGCTGGCTGACTCCTCTCTTCCGCAAAGTGGGTCATTTCCTTGATGATATTGACAGTGCTTATCAGGCAATGGAGCGAACATGGATTGTAGCGTTGTAAGTCTTGGCATTTGGGATGAAAAGAGTCGTTCGGATTCGCAACTTGTTAATGGGCCAAATTCCAAGGTAGAATTCCAAAGGGTAGGAGGTATAATTGAGCCGTTGGAATCGCAGCTCTTGAAAATACCCTGAAAAGCAAGTTCATGTGAATTTATTTGATGTCCATTCTGCTTTCCATTGGAGGGAAAAAGTAGGGTCCCCCATTCAGCCGTCCACAATAGTCCTGTTGAGGTCCAGTGCTGTGCAGACCAGCTGAGCCCCTTTCTGTCTCTGGCCTCTTAAAAAGATACCGGGCCAGTGCACACTCAATTGATATTCCACCACTCGAACTTAATATCATGAATGGAGTGCCAGACTCTATGAATCAGAAGACAATGCGCTTAGCTTAGCAGCAAACTGGCACTTTGTGTGGTGTCTGTGGCAGCGGCAAGGAAGTGTCTAATGTGGGTCTCACAATTGTGATTCTATAGAGTTCTAATGAGCTTCAGTGTGGAGGATGAATGGTGGGGCCCATTCAGCGTGAGGGCCAGGGAGCCCGCTCTGTGCACACCCACACAATGGAAGACAGAGGAGGGGAGGCAGGCCACCACTGGACTACAGGAACACTGCAAACCCATGACAGTCTTTAATATATAACAAGACCACAAGGGACAACGAGAGAAAGAGAGAGAGAGCTATCAAAGCCCAAGGTTAATAACTACAGAAATGTGTGCTTTAAAAGCGGCAGTCATTGTTCATGACTGATTTAACATAAATGTGTCCCGAATGTTTCCAAACAATGCTAATATTCTGGCAATATTTATCATTGTAGTCAACAAAAGAACAACCTGCTTTTCCTGAGATAAGTGGTATCTTATGTTCTTTGTTGAGCTCAGCCGTGTAGACCCTGGTTTATGGGTGGGTGCATCAGTTAGTATTGAGCTATCATTCACTAGGAAATGCAGCTCTAAAACGAGACAAAAAAGATTAGCTAGAAGCAGGGGGGTCATCAATATTCCAGAAAGACTGCAGCAGAGTAGATATCTGTGTCTGTGTGTGGGCGTCTATTTGAAGCAGCCCCAGTATGAGACCGTGATGCAGGGTGGATGCAGTTGCCCCAGTATGAGACCGTGATGCAGGGTGGATGCTTCCTCAGCAGTACATCACTGTCATTGATGAGAAGTGGGGAGATGAAGGATGTACATATTCTTGTTGAACATATTTATTGGTTTTATATGTACAGCTCCGGAAAAAATTAAGAGACCTCTGCACCTTTCTCTTTCCTTTCCAAAAGAGTCGAAAAGGGAAGTTTTGAGTTCCTCACTCAAAACTTTCCTTTTCAACTTTACATTTAATTTTTTCCCCCGGAGCTGTGTGTGTGTGTGTGTGTGTGTGTGTGTGTGTGTGTGTGTGTGTGTGTGTGTG
>JACXGJ010006362.1:0-34753 GCA_016801105.1 Esox niger | reverse complement strand
CGCAAAGACAGGGGGGAACAGAGGACACATATATACTGGAATGGTAACGACTGGATGAGAATCATGTGCGCTAAACAGGACAACAGGTGCGATGGATTGATGATGGGCGGTGGTGTTTAGAAGGCCGGTGACATCGAGCGCCGAGGCCCGCCTCCTGCAGGGGGAGGATGAGCTGCAGATGGCGTAGTTGTCACAGGATCTTTCTACCTTAAGTTTTGTTTTCAGCAAGTGAAATGCCTTCTCCATCAGGTTGAGATCAGGTGATTGACTCGGACATTGCAGAATATTCCACTTCTTTGCCTTAAAAACTCCTTGGTTGCTTTCACAGTATGTTTTGGGTCATTGTCCATCTGTCAAGTGAAGCGCTGTCCAATCACCTTCACTGAATTTGTCTGAATCTGAGCAGACAATGTATCCATGTACACTTCAGAATTCTTCTATCTGCTTCTGTCTTCTGTCACATCATCAATAAACACTAATAACCCAGTGCCATTGGAAGCCATGCATGGTCATACCATCACACTGCATCCACAGTGTAATACAGATGATGTTGTATGCTTCGGGTCATGAGCCGTTCCAAGCCTTCTATGTACTTTTTTCTTCCCATCATTCTGGTACAGGTTGATCTTAGTTTCATCTGTCCATAGAATGCTGTCACAGAATTGAGCTGGCATTTTTAGATGTTTTTTTGAAATGTCCAATCTGGCCTTGGTTTGCAGCTTGTGGTGAACCCTGTGTATTTTCTCTTGTTAAGTCTTCTCTTTATGATAGACTTGGATAATGATATGCCTACCTCTTGGATAGTATTCTTCACTTGGCTGGATGTTGTGAAAGGAGTTTTCAATCCTATCCTACGATCATCCACCACTGTTGTCTTCCATGGACATCCAGGCCTCCAGAGCTCAGCAGTGTGTTCTTTTTTCTCAGAATGTACCAAACTATTGATTTGGCCACTCCAAATGTTCCTGCTATCTCTCTGATGGATATGTTTGGCCGCCTAAGGATGACCAGCTTTTAAGTCAATAGTCCAATTACTTTTGGTCTCATGAAAAAGGATGGGCTACATATTAATGAACTGTAATTCCTAAACCCTTCTTCCAATTTAGATGTAAATACCCGCCAATTAAAGCTGAGACTGCACTTTAAGCCAATACTCATTATTTAATTGTAACTTGAATACATTTTGGTAAACAGACAAAATAACAAAACTTGTGTCAGTGTCCAATTAATTCCGGACCTAATCATATTTAATTTGAAATACTTTATTATTAAAATGACCTGTGTTATTACAGTCAGGGATGAATATGACAGGCCCAGGATACAGGGGGTGAATGAGACTGCACGTCCTCTACCAACAGCTCATCCTCGCCACATTACCAAGGTGAGATAAAGAGACGCTTTCAGTGCTAGTGGATTACAACGCGTCAAGCGGGGCCACAAATCCGGCATTAGCGGCCCATCCCGCGCCCGCGGTAGGCTGTTGTCACCAGCAATGGGATGGGGGCCGCCGGTGGAATCGTTCCCGAGGTGACACTGCTCCAAGGCCGCGCGGCGACGTTATAACTAGGCTGACTGAGAGGCTTTCCTTCCAGTAATGACTCTGTCACAGGCCGGGGCACAGGTGATTGTGTTGGTGTGCTATGCTCCTGCTCGTCTGTCTGCCAACGTGGAGTCGAGCGTTACTTTGGAGGCTAGTTGGAGAAACCTGGGTCTATCCCATCCTGAAGGTTAATCTTTGTGCAGAGAGGGAAAAGAGGAAGCCCCTGTCCCGCGCGTCCTTGTCATTTGTTTGAAACGGCACCCTATTTTCTCTTCGGCGCACTTCTACTTTTAAACACCCCGAACCCGGCTGTGCGCACTAGAAAGGGAGATTGTGCCATTTGGCACACAGCTGTTTGTTTACTCGCATTATGTGGTTTATTATGGGGCAGAACTCGGGTCGGCTCTTCCCGGTCCGCTCCGCCGTGACACTCCACATCAAACATTGCTCTCCCCGTCCATGCGGCCTCCGGGGTCCCGGGCCAAGACAGTCGCCCAGGGGACCAATAGGGGGGCCAACCAGGGCCAAGGCCCCTGAAACAGCCCATTCCCTCTCCCTCCTCCAGGTGCAAATACATATATAGCCTGTGACACACTGGCAGTACGCTATTCCAACATGCCCACACGCTCCTCCTCCGTTGTCAATAAAAAATGAATACATGGAAAAGGGCCAGCCAGGTCTAAAAACACTGTAATTGTCAAGGCCAGTCTGGATCTAGCAGGACCACGGAAACACACTTCTTTTCGCTCCCATCTATTTGTTCCTCCATGCTTCCTCTCTCGCACTCCTTCGTTCTTTTGCAGGACAAGCCCATTTATTATTGATGCTAACAAGCTGCAGTAATGTATCCTGTGGAAAATATAGTACAAAAAGTTGAAGTTTCCAAGGCTCTTTAGTTTACCGGGGACCATCATGTTATTGGTTCTGTGTTCTAAAAGGCCCTATAATCTCTACATACTGCTGTACATGGCGCATAGGGCTCTGGTCAAGGTAGGGCACTATATAAGTAACAGGGTACAATTTTGCCAGCACCCTAGTACTCCTCTCAACATGGGATGTGTGTGGATATCCTCTGGATATTTTACCAGTCAAGTTTTTGTAGGACATTTTGTAGATATTGTGTCAACAAAGTTGACAGAGATCCCAGCTATGTTGCAAATATTCAATGTCTTGGGCTGGTGTACAATCTTTTATGCCAATGGGTCAGGAATAGTAGGCCCTACATAAGCAGTGTGGGAAAATGAATTTACATTAGGCAGTTGTGAAATGTGGGGCATTGACCCATCAAA
Organism: Esox niger; assembly: GCA_016801105.1. Taxonomy (NCBI): domain Eukaryota; kingdom Metazoa; phylum Chordata; class Actinopteri; order Esociformes; family Esocidae; genus Esox; species Esox niger. The sequence goes on along the minus strand of JACXGJ010006362.1, from coordinate 31,924 downwards.
CAGCAGTGCAGGAGCCTGCCTTTAAATATCTAGGGGGCCCAACATCCATTGTCAATGGCTCCAGGGATCTTACAATGTTTGTACCACCTGATCTTATTCAGACACTAATGGCTGTCAAAGAATGTGGTCATAAAAGCAAATGTCACCATGCGGTGCCAATGGCTGAATTTCCTTTTGTTCAACACTATACGACCAACACTGAAGTACCACAACGGCCTGTCGAGTTTGTGACTGTCGCTTGGATGGCCACATTCTCCTTCCCTGACGCCATGACTGAGTCCTTTGTGTGAAACGGGACGCACAGCCCTCTGTGGAACGGAACAGGGTCGAGGCTAGCGCCAACAAACAGGATGTCCCAACATTTCGACCCAGCACTGGCTGAACGACTTCAGTCGGAATGCATGGATGTTGGATGCACTCCATTCCATTCGGATCACCCAGTCGCACCCCACGGCCTCAGGGGGCGAAGACACGTCATTCTCAACAGCGGGGAATTCCTTCAACCAGTCCGGGACAGATCCATTCAGGAAAACACCGTGCATCTGTTCCAGCTGGAACCAAATTTCCAACGCGAGGAATGAACAACTGTTTCTTTTACTTCATACTGAGTCGATTTTCAGAGGGACTAACAATAGGTATGTTCACAAATTCACAATAGGCTCTAGCTAGAAAATATGTGGGAATAGAGTCGTCAATTTCAAAAAATTTCCCAAGAACCTTTGCTTAAAAAGTTGTGCTAAGGCATCCCTCTATCCAAGGTTCAAGTCCAATAGATATCCAGCTGGCAATGACCAGGTGGCCTGACATCACCCAGGGCTAGGGGAAGGACAAAGAAGGGGAGTCCAGGTAAATTCTTGTGCTCGTCCAACAGTGTTGCATTTGCATCGTCAAGACACATGACCCTTCTCTGACTCACCTGAGCCCCTTTCGGAGTTGCTGCAGCAAAACAATGTGAAACTGGATGAAAAGTGGGTCATGTTTGAGAGACAAATACATACATATTTTTAAGCTCGTTTGTGGGGCTGCCAGATTATGATCCTTGTCCTACAGTGTATTACAATGTCGAGAAGGCGCTGTAGAAAGCCATTTATTCTATTTCAGGAAGCTATCCAGTACGCCAGACATTTGCATTTCTCCATGGGGAGAAGAGTCATTAATGCAGAATTATTGTGGAAAATGTGCGGTTTGTTCCACCCGTGTAATTCATAGAGTAACAGGGAGGCAGAGGCTGAGCTCTGCTGGAGTGATGGTGCAAAGGAACTGTGTGAGACACAGATAGACACCAAGTTCACTCCAATGACATTAAGAGATCAGGGATGGTCGCAATATACTAAACATCTAACCTGGCATCCAGAGAGCCACGACCTATCAGTCTGCAGAAGACCCCCCCGTTATGAAGTCAAGTCTCCATCGTTCGTGTTTCGCTGTCACTCACACTCATAGGGCCACTATCACTAGGACATTATTCCGTTTCAACTCAATGACTGGGTTATCATGTCTATGCTAATTCAATAAAGTAAATACCGAGGTGATGAAATGACACGAAATACAACAGGAAATACGGCCAGCGTGCGATGGCATCGGGCCCGTCAAGGCGACGGAGCGTCTGAGACCAGTCAGCGAGACAGGGTACCGCACGAAAAAAAAATCGCTATCCAAACAGCTGGGTCCTTATAGGTACACACAATTCTGAACTGCGGAACCATGAATGTCAGCCAAGACTGGCCATTTAATCTTCGCAGTCGTCAATGAAGAGGTGGAGCGGAGAAAGCCATAAGCGCACCAGGGGCCTGTATCAAACCAATTTAGCCACAATTGCACAGTGTCCAAAAAAAGCTACCGAAGCACATTTTGCCGCTTAACTACACAGAATATAATATTCAATACATCAGGCCCTTTAGTATGGGGCAAGCTTTCAAATTGCCGGAACAGCCATCTATATGCACTGTATATATTTATATATACCTTTTGTCACTTAAAATGACACAGCAAAGCAAATTGATTTGTGTAGTTGTTTATATTCCTTTGAGATGAGAGGAAAAGCAATTTACTCACATTTACGCAGGAGTTTAAAGGAAACCTTTAAATGATGTTTTGAACCGGACCTGCCTGAATGATTCACCTGGCCACACTCCAGAATCTTCTGTAAACAGTCTTCTTGACTTCTCTATGGCCATATTGAATGGTGCCAGGTAATTTCAAATGTTTATGAATACTTCACGCACCACAGAGAGAGGATGCAGTCACTTTGTGTACATTCTAACTAAAGCACCTTCAAATAGGTGGATAACGGGATGTGCCATTATTCTTCAGACACTGAGTGGCATTGACTGACAGCATCGCTTACTAACATAGTCTCTTCTCTAGGCAGAGAAGTAAACCTTTTTGCTTGTACGGGATAAATTAGCTGTTGTCCCTGGATAAGCCGTATCACTAATCCGTGTTGGCATCAGCAAATCAAACTAATACACCTCGGTTATAAAGCTGATACAATAAAACTTCAGCATTATGCATTTCAAAAGAAAACACTTGATTCCAAAGCCTCAGATCCAAATTGGTTTTGCCATCTCCATTTGAAATGAGAGATTTCTTATTCTATTTAAATGTATCAGATTTACGCTTGGGCTGTAGCAGCCTCGAGAGCCAATGAATACTTTTGCGCCTAAAAAAAGGCGGATAGGAACTGAATCCATTAGTCTTGTTATGTCTCACTGACTCCATTGTTTCACCTTCATTCTGCAGCCACCGCGCCTTCACCCGCGTTTCAGGTAGAGACAAGCTCGCATAAAAAGACGAGCCACGGCCCGCGTCCCAAACGGCGTCGGGTTTCCTCACTAGCTCACTTGAGCCCAGTGGGACTCCCCGGGGGCCATGCTTGTTTAAAGTAGTGTACTGCATAGAGATGAGGGTACCGTGTGGGATACGCTGATTAGGGAGAGGACAAGCCAAAGGAGGAGCAGAGCAGGCTCAGTCAATACATGTGATTTGATGTGGGCTTTGGGGGAATGGCACTCGGATAGGGGAGGATTGAGGTCATAGTCCTGAAAGGCCAATTCCCGCAGTAAATCATGCCGATTGATCATTTTTGGACAGACCTCGTAGGGGGATTCATTTTTTATTATTGTGAGAATTGTGGGATGAATTCCAAACTATCGGTTATCTGTTTTTAGCCTGTCATTATTAAAATTGTCATAACATTAAAAATGGGTGGTTTTAGCCTGTTGGTGCCCTGGTTTGACGTGTTATGGCTGTGGGCTGTGGGGTGGGCCACATAGAGATTAGTAAAGAAATGTAATCTGAAGCCAAACTATACACTCATTATAGACTCAAAATAAAGGCAACATTTGTACTATGTCAATTACATTTATATATTATATGTTGAAGTGATGGTTGTTTTGCAATACATTTATAATGACACCCGCCAATGGATGCTCTAGGGATTGCAGATATCTTAAAAGAAAAATATTAAATACAATACATTCTGAAATAAAGGTCTCTTCATAGTTTCAAGCCTATATTCACATGAGGTCTATAGTCTGGCTTTAACCTGTCTGGCGAGTGCATGGTGATTTTGTTTAAATACACCAAACACATACTGCATTTCTCTTTGTGTTTTTTTAAACATGATAACTAATATGAAAAAGCTAGCAATGAAAAGGGAGCAGTTGGAATTGAATAATGAATTAATATTAATGACTGGCTGCTAGATGATCTCTAGCTGATTCACTCCCGAGTCAGTGTGTGTGTGTGTGTGTGTGTCTGTCAGACCAGAGGTTCATGCTGCACTCCCTCACAACTTCCTCTGCCCACAATCCGAGTGACAAGTCAAGGAGTCCTCGTATCACTAAAACAGCCTTGCCGCTTCTCCTGACTTCTGTTCCAACATAACAGAGCGGTGCCTGTTAATAACACAACATGGGAGAGGGTCTAAATAAGCAGGCGCCGTTCTGCGATTTTAGATGACGTCTCAGAGGCAAGCCCTTTCAGTGTATCAGGTGACAACAAAAAGGAGATGGATGTTTTTTGGAATTTTGATTATTAAAGATGTGGAGGACAATGACAAAGATGAAGCGAACTCAACTTTAACACAAGCCTCGTTGCGAGGTCAAAACGAAGGTTAATGCACTCCCTTTCTAATCTTTGAAAAAACGTGTCCCGTTGACAAAATTGCAGCGAGCAGAATAACTCCAAACCAAGTGCAAGTAAAAAGGGTTTAAAACAGAAAGAACTTTACAGTCAGATTTAGATGTTGATTCCAAATCATTAAGGTTAGGATTCAAGATTTAGAAAAGAATAAAACAAAAAAACAATACCATTGCCTAACATAGAACCTGAACACATGTACATTGGATGAAATGGCCATCCTCTTCCACAAAGCCTTAGCAAGCTGCAAGCACATGGAAGGTAATGGGCACTCGAGTTGCCCCCAGAAAACAGTAAAGCTCTTCCATTTCACCGGGTCCAAACGTAATCCGGCACCCGCGGGATCGGAACGCCCTGGCACATTCTGGAAGATAATGGGCTGGATAGGGAGTGCATTAAGGACAACGACTAGCCCATGTGTACGCGGTGAAATAGCCCTACTTTTCATGTCAGTCGCATGCGCACGCTCCTTCAGAACGGAGCGCCGTCCTCTAGTTTTATCACATGGAGCCATTAACAACTTGACTGGGGGGAAGTGATCATTCTAAGCATGATTCAATGTTCTATCGCCTAGACAGGGTAAATTAACGAAAATACTTTCGGCCTCTATATCTTTCAGTAAGCTGTGTGTATGCTGTGGAAAACAAAGCCCCAAACGTATGCTGACACAACGTCATGACCACCCAATTTCTTGGCAAAGAAGAAGGAGAAACAAGACGCTCCGTGTCTAACTCAGCCTGCGGACGCTTCCCTGTAAGACCTACTCCATACACCTACCGTATGTACCAGCTATTACACCACACGCGAACCGTTTACATTCATGCCGCGCGGCATTCGCTTAAGACAGCGAGTCAGACATTTTGTTCAACCGAGCAAAACCCAGACGACAGAGAACGGTGGTAGGCATTAAACATATAAGGTCACAGGGAGTGATAAACTCCTTAGGTCAAATAGTATCAAATTGAGCATTGATCACTCCGGCATCCAGATCAATCTAATAAAGGGCCACGTATGCCTCTGTCCTAATACGGGCAATTTGTCAACGGAGCAGTGCCCCTCTGATGTTGGATAACACCCAACAACATCCAGCACAAAATGGGCATTGGCTATTGTGCAACGCTAAACGAGCAATCAGAAACGCTCCGCACTTCAGTTCTGCAAATAGGTTTCACTGGGCTGAACACTAGCTCTGTAAATGACACAAACAAGCCAACTGAAAACTAGCCTATTTTCAAATGAGGCATAGTATGAGGGATTTTGATTCCTTTCCGTCGCGCCGGAGAGGCTTTAAAATATTTTATTTATGATTTAATTGTAGTGTGTGGCCCTCGGCGCGTCACTACACAGACTCTAATATGATTCGTATGGTTATTGCCTTTTCAAAGCCTTTCTATATGCTACTGGAACATCTGGCGACGAGCACAAAGGAAGTACTCATAACAATCTGATACACAGGCAGTAGACGGAATAGCATGGCCGCCATAAAGATGTGTAACTGCAAAGAATCATTGGGTGTTTAAAGGTGGTGTATTTGCATAATGCGTGAGGGAGCCAATGAGGTTATAGCTTTTGGACTCCAGTGGAAGTTACATTGTGCCAACTCTGGCCGATTTTGACTCTAACCCTGAAACTGCACCGGGAGGCCAGAGTTTGGAGCTCAGGGATAAACTAAAATATTCGACCTGCTCTTTGATCCACACTGCTTGGAATTAATCTTTACTGTTACATTCAAAATTGGTTTTGGGCTATAACAGGGAGCTAAACGAACTAAGGGAGAAATAAAAGATTCGTAAACATGGAGGTAGCGCCCATAAAGGTCTCCATTTAAGTACGTTTCACTGAGATGTCGCATTTTTGCCCATATTAGGTGGATGCAGATTACAGTACGGCATGGAATGATAAAGACCGTTCACTTGTAATGCGGACGAGACATCTTCCCGATTGTTGTATAACATGACCAATCGGCGGAGGACCGTCCTTCTCTTCAACCACTCCGATCAAAGTGGAGATTTTCTCACGTCTTTACCTCCCGCCTCCCCGGCCCACGTCATCATTCAAGTTAAGGCTATCACGATAAAATTTGCCAACTGACATTTCAGATCATCCACCAACCCATAAGCCATCTGCGAAAACATGTCCCCAGAGCAAATCAAAATTCTTTACACAAAGCCTCATTTGAAAAGAAGCTAGTTTTAGGCTGGCTTCTATCGAGGGTTGCTTCCCAAATTGCACGGCACAAAGTACACTAGATTTGACCGGCGCACCGTAGGCCCTCATTGAAATCAGTGCACTACAAGCCATTTGGGACACTTCCGCGTTGACCTTCCTCAGCTTCCCGAACACTTTTCCTGGCATAAACACGGGTAATATGCTCCCTCCAATCTTTCCGCCATCAAAAACCGACACGGATGCAATCTCTCCGCGGCACACACCGGCGTGCCAGAGGCCCCTGAGGCGGGGACCGTCCACGTTACCGCGGAGGACGTGTTCGCTGTCATCCCCCCTGCGCGCGGCAGATCTTCCGGGCGCGCAGATCTTCCATAGATCTGACAGGCGGGCGCGGGGGAGCTGGGGAGAAACGGGAGATGTGGCGGGGGGGGGGGGGGCTTAGGGGGCGCGTTGAGGAGGGGTTGAGCCGCCCGCCTGCGCCGTGGAGGGCTGGGTAGGGAGAAAGAACAGCTGCGCGCGGCATATGGAGCTGGCATGGCGGAGAGCCGCTGGGTCGCCTCATCGGAACCCCAATCACCGTGATGGATGCTGGGCCGCCAAGCAGCGGAGATCCACCATCCAACGGGCAGACTCCCACAACATAGGGAAGGGGTACATCCTCAGACAGACAGTCCCACAGCTCAGCACTGTTTGAATCATTCAAGCACGCGTGTACTTACACACACACACGCGCACACACGCACACATGCACACACGCACACACATCACTGAATGGTGCAACAGGAAAAGAAAATATCCCCTTGAGATGTGACGGTGACCGATACAACCGTACCTTCCCCTTACCCAAATGTGCAGTATGGGGGGGTTTCCCCCCACCCTCAGAACCAGCCTGCATAAATTAATTAAATATTGCTGAAGATGAAACAGCATTCTCCTTGTGCCGTCTCCCTCCTGGGCAGAATAACCTGCATTCGCAGTTCATATTAGCATGGCTAAGAAAAGTGCCAGTCGAAAATGCACAGACACTGCACCATCTAACAAACTGGAACAAATCAACAAGGCAAGTCTCCCGTCCTCAAGCTTGTGCCACAGAAAAGATGCCTTGAACCGAGCTATCTATGTGTCGCCTGCGAGAACTACTACTTCTCACTGGATCAAATTTTTTGGGGGGCATTTCTGCATTCGTCGATACACTTCCAGACATTAACAAGCCAAGCAACTTTCTTAGGTCGATACAGGTTGTGCCTTGGACACAACACATCAAAGCCACCATGCACATAGTCAATTCATATATGAATGCACAATGCACATATTCTTTATGCAATACACTGTATTAGTACATTTGTTTATAATGCACGAGATGCCAGTGTGGACATGACTGACTATATTGTGCCTTAAGGGCTTTACATGAACAGTAATTGCCTGATCAAGGCACATACAGAAGCCTAACTGTCCCAGTGAAAGGCCTCCAGAGGGTGACATACTGTACCGTCATGGCACACGCTGTCATCACGCCAACACGCCAGCGGCCACAACCGTAAACAGCCGTGCCAGGGATAAAACCACCCTAGCTTGTTTTCCGATCATTTTGTACCATTTGGCCAAGAGCTGGGAAATAGAAAGTGGGTGGAGGCACTGTGGCGCGTCGTTCTCCATCAGTAACAAAAACGTTGCGGCCTCAGTGGACCTTGATCAGACCGAGGGAATTAATGTTAAAGGAAAGACAACTTATTAGCAGATCTGGGACCAGGCTATCGTTGCCCTGTCCAATCCCATCTTTCCTAAGAATACAATGTCGGCAGAACACACACTCTGGCTACTGGGCTTTAATGTACTCATATAAATACATGCAAGTACATTTAGTTCATCCGTCTTTTAATATCTCGCATGAACATTTACCAACATCTTGTAGAAAAAGGGGCATTGAAACTATCGGGGGTTTTACTTTCACTCACCCGTCTATCGTTTCCCTCGCCTATTAGTTCTATTATTTAACAATACATCACTGCCAACCCTGTTTGAGATCCAGTCGAAGTGGCCTTGCAGCGGTCGTACACAAGACGACGTTTCCATTTGCCAGAAAGACAACAGTGGTGGGTGGTCGCAAGGATAAAGCCCCCAGTACAGTTTAAAAGATGGGCATAAAGGACTCTGCTGAGGCCAGGACCTTGGACGCGATGAGGGGGTCACACCGCCACGCTACCAGGCCAGAGCGGGAAACATCCCGTTGAGCTGCAGCCGGGCCGACAACGCACGGGGGAGAGGAGGGGAGAGGAGGTGAGAGGAGGGGAGAGGAGGGGAGAGGAGGTGAGAGGACGCATTGCTTGGCTGGTACAGAACAGGGAACGAAGAGGGTGTTAAAAGAAGGAGGGAAAGAGAATGAAGGGGTGGGGGCGTGGGAGAGAAAAGGGATATTCCATGGTGGTTCAATCGAGTGATAACTAAAAATAAACAGAGGGAGCCAAAACCAGAGAGGCCAAGTTAACGGGAAAGGGGGGTGCGACTGGTTACAGGAAGAACCAAATGTTCACTGTGCCCCGAGGGACGGCCGTTCGGTGCCAAGCCCCACAGAGTCATGAAGCTGCAGATGAGAGAGGGAGGGACAGATGAAGGGGGGGGTGACAGGGCATCCGACACCCAAAACACGGCCTTTAAGACATTTCTGCGAAACCTTCAACTCACTACCAAGCAGTACGCCACACGGTCGGACCGTATCTGAACGAGAGAGACATCGTTTGACTGAGATAGAATCAACAGAAACGGAGCGTCTGGGGAAAACAGGAGAGTGTGTATGTCGAACCAAACGATGATCCTGTAACATTTCCGCTGAGGGAATGTTTCCTTTCGAGAGTTTCTCCATCCGAGCCCTGGCTTTCCTATGGTCGATCCAAAATCTACATGTGGTTCTCTTTCATTCGTTTGCTATTGACAGCCAAACTCTAAAGAAGAAAATGAATCACTGTATGGGAGGGTCATTTATAATCAATGACATGTAAAGAGAATTACCCAGGGGGTGGACAGGATTTTGGGAGCTCTCTTATTGTCGACCTCACATGCCTTGGCCCCTGTCCCAACACTTCAAGGAACAATTACCAAACAATAAATTCCCAATCTCTGCCAGTGTCGAAGCCTCGGTTTGCATTTTAATATATCTGCAGTTTATTTGCAGGTGCCTGCAGCTTGTGTGATATGAGACGCTTAAATATTGCTAAAGATGAAACACTGTTGAAAAACCGACAACAACGTAACATTCCTACAAAGTTGGTCATTCTCCAGAATCTGCCAATTTATTTGTTCTAACTCGTGAAGAGTTTCTGGCAGTGTGTAGGTGTGTTAAGGCATGTGTGTCTGTGTGCGTCTGCCTGTTTCTTGGCTCTTCTACCACTGTCACTTCCAGTCAGCCTCAAGAACACAACAACCCTTCAAAAGTAAAAAATGTACGACTTTTTCTCTCAGACTCGACAAGTGACACCAAACCATGGAGCGTGACAAACATCGCCATGGACATCGTTGTCACAATGGGGAAGGGAGACACGTTAGCGCAGTGAAGCCAGGCGGAAAACTGGAGTTCACTGTGCAAAAGCAAGTTTTCTGGAGTGCGCTTGTTGTTTTTTCTGCCAAGATGAGCAGTATCGCCGACCAACTCTGCGCTGTCTAGCGGCAGTCGCAATATTCCTCTCATTGGACATCTAAGAATTCTAGACGACACCAAGTCCAGAGTACTTTAGTACGCAATAAATATCCAGAAAGCTGCACCCAGCGATTACACTGATTCAGCAGATACAATATATATCGTTCCATAGAATTCTGTAAGTATAGTTGTTTGGGAACTATTACAACGGAATTACACCATTTCTGAAAATGGATGTTTGGCTCTCAATGACACTGTTATTTCAAAGCCAAGGAACCTCTTCACTGTCATTTTTCCAACCTCTCCCCCCTGCTTGTCTTTGTGTTCTAAAAGCCTTGTATCCACCACAAAAAGCATCAATTACCACCTTATTGTCCCTCATCTAAGAGTGCCATTAAAAGGCTTTCAGATCTCAAGAGAAAACCCTGGCATCACAGCACAGTTGACAAATGGCAGTTATGAAATGAATTCAGATCCCGTAATTACCGAAGCCCTTGACTCTATTGCCCTGCGCGTCATATTAGTCATCTAACACTCATGTGTTATTAGGAGGGCCCCATGCAGTTAGCATTGTTATAGGATGCCAGGATGTGTCAGATTACATAGGGGTGTAAGTGTTATAATGGGTTGTCTTGGGGCTCTAGCGCCGGTGGCCATCTTGGCGGTGGTGGCATCACAGTGGCCCGAGGGGACACCAACATCCCCCGCAGCCCTTTTTTGTCACAGCAGCACTTAATTGGCCCCTGTACCTTTCAGCCAAGCTCTCCACCTGTCAAATTCCCAGAGAAGGCCTACACTCTCCGGATACTGCACTGCTCGCCATGACAACCCTTCCGCCGGGGAGCGAGTGCTATGTTGTAATAAGCGGAAGTTCCACTAAGTGTTTTGAAGTTCTGACGACCTGAAATCTTTCCGGGGGGTCAAGGATGAAGATGAGGCTTTGGAAGGAGGTAAAATGTCACCGTGTTTGAATGAGTGAAAGCAATGCATGGGTAGTGGTACTCTAGAAGTGATAAAGAGATATCATTCAGACATGATGGTGACGAGTGGCAAATAATTGCAAATGAATGGTGGTGGGGGCCACATTATATATGTACTGTTCAACAGGGGGCTGCAGATTAACTTGGAATAACATCAGGGGACCGCAGTCATCATGCAAAACATGCAAAAAAACAATTCAGGTCTATTTTATGTTTTGTTTCCAGCTTAGATTTTGGTACCAATACTAACTTTACAACCAATTTAAGTCCAAACAGGATATATATATATATATATATATATATATATATATATATATATATATATAATTGTTTTGTGTATATATCCTTTTAATGATTTCTAAATTCATCTGAGGGCTGCAAAAACAGGGGGTGGGGCAACAGGCCGCCAGTAGCCCATGCCTTCTACCAGTAGCCCATGCCTGCTACCAGTTGCCCATGCCTGCTACCAGTTGCCCATGCCTGCTACCAGTTGCCCATGCCTGCTACCAGTTGCCCATGCCTGCTCTAAATAGTTAAATGTTCCTACTTTGAGATCACGCTACACACAGTGCATTGCTGATTCCAACAAAAGGTTTAAAACCACACCTCTTTCTGCTCCTCTCTCCCTCGTTCTCTTTCAGTACAACCCTCCCCTGGGATGAACCCATCCCTGTTTGTCCCACACTTCCTGACAGAAAAAATGCACAGAGGGGTAACAGCGGCAGCTAATACCACCACCATGTTTTTAACAAAATCTGTTTACTCAAGAGACCCCAAATCCCTACATATATCAGAACTTCACTAGGCACATGGTAAATAGTGAAAAACGCTGCTTTTTAGAACGATTCCAACCTCTAGAGGGGCACTTATCACCCCCAACATGTTGGCCCTGTACTGACAGAAAGCCATACAAATCACATTTGAGACACTGGAATGCACATTTTCCAGGGTGTTTTAAAAAAAATCTGGGTAATTTTTTGCATAATGTTTTTCTGGGTTATTTTTAAAAGCATAAATCCATATTTCTAGGTTGATTGCTTTTAGGTAACAGTCATTCTGTGTCAATGTCCCGTGTGGTTTCGTTCCTTGTGTTCTCTGATTTCACCTGTGTCATTAGTTTTCTCCGTATCACCTCGCTATTAAGTCTCCATATTTACCTGTTTCTTTGTTGGTCATTGTTTCATTTCACGTTTGAGTTTCCTGCCCTTGAGATTTGAGTTTAGTATTTGAATTTAAAGTAATTGCTCTGCAATTGTTTCCTGCTTCTTTGTGACATGTGACAGTTACGGTAGCGGTAACGTAGTGAGAAAAGATAGGAAGGTGACCATCTCTGTCCTGCTGTACTTCTGGAACTTTTCACAAAGATTCAAAATGATTTTATGAAAGAGAAACGAGAAGGTCTATTGTGCTTCCATCCGTTTATGCACAATAACTCAAGAGGCTTGAGGCGACTGTGTAACCATGGCAACATCAATCGAAGGAGGTCAATATTAGATTCAATTAGGGAAGCTAGAGAGCTAACAAGAATACTCAGCTCTTTGGAGTATCAAAGGGTAACATTTATAAATTGTAATCATCCCTGATATCAATGATTTACAATATACCGACAAAAGGCACCATGAAGGCTAGACACACATAGAACAACCAATTATTTTTTCCTTCCCAGTCCACAAAATCATTGTAGACAAAACAATCACACAGATGTTTTATTTCGTAAGGCCATTGAATGAATAACAACAAATAGTGGAGCGCTTTACAAAACCACTGAAAACAACCTTCAGTGGTTTTAAAAAAAACATGCGTTCGGCCAACATGATCGGAGAAACGCTAAATACCAAAACCTTGATTTGCACCAGCATAAGAATCATGATCTAGACGCAAAATGAATTGTGGTAAAGGACAAAAGCTAACCATATGTACACAGTAAGTTCAGTAACAAACACTCTGCTCCATCGTCAGTGGCTGCTCCTTGGTCGGGTAAAATGTGCCTCTGAAGTGTTGATGTCTTATCTGCACCAACCAGATCCTCGGCCTGCTGACAAGGGCCAATCGCTAGCCCCCGAAGGTCTAAACTTTAAACTCCAAAGGCTAATCTCAAAGTCACACCACTGCCACCGTCCCTGGCTCTGCTGTCCCTTAATCGGCATGTGTCAGGAGAGAGGAGCGCGGGGACTCGGCAAAAAACACCGCTAATGGAGGCAGCGCAGCCAATCAACATAGGCGAAGTGGCGAGGGCCGCAGTGGCTGCTGTTGTTTTCATTGTTTTCCGCGACATTGTTTCATTCTTCAGGTGGGAGGCTTATACGTGGTCTAACATTCGCTCTTGAATAACTTATCCGTCCCCTGGAGAACCAGACGAGGTTGAGAGTAACAGGGAGTACCGGGGGTTTATACAGAGACCAGTGAAGATAGAGAGAGCCATGTCAAAGTACTTTAGTTTGAGAATTGCCAAGAACGGTGAAGGTAGCGTTGATAGAAAACAGGTAGACAAACAAAAGGTAGAGAAGGGTATAGACACTGTCTGTAGAGGGTCTATAGGTAGATATAGGTGGATGGGTAGAAATAGATGGATATGAATAGGTAGAGACACAAAATGTGGTGATGCGTATAGACACTTTGTAGAGGCGGCGTAGGTAGCAATGGGTACAGATACACTTGATAGAAATATGAAGGAAGAGACAGTGGATAGAGCTGTGTGAAGATGGGGGTGTGGCTTACAACGTAAGGCGATATGCAACACATAAATAAGGAAATATGTAAGTATACATAATGTAGGTGGAATAAGATGGAGACAGAGATAAGTGGAACATAGAGGCAGGTTGAGATGGATAGACTCTAAGAGCTCGGTGTCACTGCGTAAGAGGCATACACAGTTCAGATCTAACACGCTCCACGACACTCCAAACAAATTCACATTATATGAGAATCTAATTCTGGATGTCTCTCTGCATTCAATTTATGATTTCCGTGTCTCTATTGTGCCAGAAATCCATGTTTGAATGAGCCTGTTTACAACAACCAAAACATGCTTATATTTATTTATGGGACCATGAATATAAATATTTTTAAATGAGTGCAGAGAATGAGATTCTGATATGTCTGTGTGGTAGTGTTCTATAACATTCACGCATGCTCACAATGCATTATGGTCAATGGCAAGTGCAATGTTGGTTAACAAATCATGGTTTGTGGGATCAATAGTGAGCACTGAATACGCTAATTTACAATAAGTCCATTAGTAAAAATGTGTGAAATGTGCCTACTTTTTTAAATAGGTGTCAAAACGATTGGCAATTCAATGCAATGACTTACTGTTCAATACTACCTTGCTAGGATAAGACCAAGCCTTTTCTATGTGTTATGATATTGCAGAAGACTTTGGGAGGGATCTTAGACTATTCTTCCATAAAAAGGGATATTTTCATATGCTTGAAATACGATGGTCATATGAATGGAAAAAACAATGTAACCACAAACACCTGTCGCAAGATTTGACTGTATGAAATGAAAGACAATTCAGAATCCCACCTAAATACAGTGTAATACGTTATTTTACTTCCACTGCTCCTGTGCCCCTTGTTAAAGTTAATGGCATCATTAACTTTACCAATTACCAGGACAATTTAGCCAAAAAAACTATTGTCTCTGCCAGTAGGCTGAAACTTGGCAGCAAGTGGACCCCTCAGCAAGACAGCAACCCCAAGCATATAATATAAATGGTTATTTAACAATAAATTCAAAATATTTGCCACAGCCTTCTCAGTGTCCAGACTTAAATGCCACTAAAAACTTTTGTTGGAATTTCTTTGGGCTGTCTATAAGCACAGACAATAAAGTATTTCAAGGACCTGTTCTTCATTTTAATGAAAGGCTTGCAGATAGGTTGTTGGAGTGGTAAAACAGAGGCTCCAAAAATATCTACACTTTCACAGACTTTGTTTTAAAAATTGCTTAAAAAAACAACTCATTCTAATATATAATTGTTTGTTTTTCATACAGATGTCTGTGCTAATCTTAATCAGTACCAATACCAATGGATATACAATCAGCCATAATATTATGACCACCTGCCTAATATTGTGTAGTTCCCACTATAGCCTCCAAAATAGCCCTGACCCATTGAGGCATGGACTCCACTAGGCCTCTGAAGATGTGCTGTGGTATCTGGCACCAAGACATTAGCAGCAGATCCTTTAGGTCCTGTAAGTTTTGAGGTGGGGCCTCCATTTATCGAACTTGTTTGTCAAGCACATCTCACAGATGCTCTATTGGATTGAGATCTGGGGAATTTGGAGGTCAAATCAAAATCTTGAACTCGTTGTTGTGTTACTCAAACCATTCCTGAACCATTTCTGCTTTGTGGCAGGGCACATTATCCTGCTGAAAGAGGCCAGTGCTATCAGGGAATACCGTTGCTATGAAAGCCTCCACCTGCTTGCCTTCTTCCCATAGTGCATCCTGGTGCCATGTGTTCTCCAGGTAAGTAATGCACACGCACCCGGCCATACATGTGATGTAAAAAGAAACGTGATTCACCAGACCAGGCCACCTTCTTCCATTGCTCCATGGTCCAGTTCTGATGCTCACATGCCCATTGTAGATGCTTTCGGCAGTGGACAGGTACATGGGCAACCTGGTCTTCATCTATGCAGCCTCATACGCAACAAACTGTGATGCACTGTGTGATTGACACCTTTCTATCAGTACCAGCATGAACCTTTTCAGAGATTTGAGCTATAGTAGCTTATCTGTTAGATCGGACCACACAGGCCAGTCTTTGCTCCCCATGTGCATTAATGAGCCTTTGCCGCCCATGACCCTGTCGCCGGTTCACCACTTTTGATAGGTGCTGACCATTGCAGACCAGGAACACCCCACAAGAGCTGGAGTTTTGGAGATGTTCTGACCCAGTCGTCTAGCCATCACAATTTGGCCCTTGTCAAAGTCTCTCAAATCCTTACGCTGGCCCATTATTCCTGCTTCTAACACATCAACTTTGAGGACAGAATATTCACATGCTGCCTACTATATCCCACCCACTGACAGCTGCCATGATAACGAGATAATCAGTGTTATTAACTTCAAGTATCAGTGACCATAATGTTATGGTCGATTGGTATATGTATATATATATGTATATATATATTGTATCTAAAGATGAGGGATTTACCAGAACAGACTTTCTCTATCCTGCCTACTCCAGAGGGTAGTCCCACAGACGTATGGACAGACCAAAACATTCAGTCAGTCCTTCTGCCAGTGCTACTGCAAGCCCCTGAGGATCTCCTCATGTTGAATCTTCTCTCTCCTCTTGTCAGCACTATCATCAATAATTCACAGGCAAGATGAGAATGAAGCACTCCGATCAGAGTGCGGGACCAGCCAGGGGTTCGGTAGAAGCACTTCTTGTCTCTGTCCGACGTTTCATTGCTCCTCTTTATTAGCGCCATTTTAAAGCCACCGGACTTTGCAGTCTCCTTGTCTAATGAGAAGATGGTGAGGCCTGGGGAGCACGTGAGGTATTCATGTGGAAGGAGAGTCAGCGAGTCTGGCTTGTCTTCATTGTAATGCTGAGAACCCAGCTCACGTTCACCAAGTTACTGCAAGGGTGACAAAGTTGGAAAAAAACAGATGGTGCGTAATGTACATAAAATGGACAGTCTGTAATGTGCATCAGCCAGTGTTGTTTATGTCCCCTACACCCGTCATCTAGTTTTGAGTGGATTGAATGCCCGTTAGCCATATTCTGCACATGTTAGAAGTGTAGTGGTAGTGAATAGTGCATGGAAAGAGGCTTACGCTGAGACCTCCCCCATCACTAACCTCTAGCTTCAGTTGCCCCCCTCACAGTTCTCGCCCTCCGCTGCCTTTCACCACGATTGCACTTTTAATTACGTTCATTAAGGCAGTTCCCCACTAACTGGATCAATCTACTCCAGGTGGAGACTTAAACCACAGACGAGAATCAGCGTATTCCTTCAAGTCACAGAAAATGCCCACGCTCGTTTCTATTAGAGAGCTTTTTTAATGGGTTCAGACAAAATAATAATAGCATAGGGACACTTGTAGACTGTGTGAAGAAAGGAAATAGTTCAAGTAGCAGAATATCAAAAAAGAATTGTCCTATAGCAAGCAAAAAGGAGAACTCATTGAAAACAGTATTTTTGCCAACTATAATGAATAAGGAATAAAACTACACTGACTCCCATTCACAAAGGGCACAGATCCTGCAGGAGCTGACCTTGCAAAGACCCTGCACCCATCAGTAATGATGGGAATAGAGCAGAGAGATATTTCCCTGAGAACTATCAACTCCCAAAAGGACACACCAGCTACATGCAGGAAATCTGGCCTCTAGTGCGAAAAAAACAAAACTACAAAATACAGACGCTTTATGTGAATTTGTTGTATTCCCGGTCCCAGAATTCAAAGAAAGGCTAGACATCTGCTTACGAGAATTTCAAAACCTGCATACCCTTTAAAAGGTTTTACAGTGACGAAATACAAATGTAAATACTGTAATAATCGCTAACCAAAAAAATTGGTTCCGGATAGCAGATTTGACTCCACCGTTTCATTATCAGACGGCGCCAGACTTCACATTAGCGTATCCTGCAACACAGTTCTTACAGTAGCATTACATCCTTCAGCATTTGATGCCATGCTGAGGAAACTGGGTCAGTGGAGGCCGGAATGCTATCATCAGAGCAGGAAACCAGTGAACTGTTCTGTTCTCTCTGCTTCATCGTCCCACAATCTCATCTTTAATAGTACTTACTTTAGGCCTTCCATTCCTGTTCTCTCTTTCATTCCTCCCATCTCTATCTCTTGTGCCATCTCCCCCTTTGCTCTCATTCACTTGATCACACTCACAAACACACGCGCACTTCCCGTACACGCCCCCTCTTTCTCTTTCCACGTCTTAAATAATAAACCATACCCCCCCTTTTCCCTCCCTCTCACCCCCGCCCTCTCTCCTCTTCCCCGTATCTACCTTTTTCTCTCCTCTCCTTTTTTATCTCCTGAAAGAGCAATGTCAGGGGCTTCGCAAGTGCATTTCATGAGAAAGTGAGTGTCTGAGAAAGATCTCTCCTTGACATGGCACAATGAAGGCCAGTTAAGGGTCAGTGTCCCCTCAGAACGACCGGGTAGCACGTGCACCGATCACCAGATTCAATAAACAGGGAGTGCACGCTTGGCGTGGTCAGTCATGGGAATTTACAGCCAAAGCCATAGGCAGCATTGGCAGTTTCCCCTCCTAATCTTCTCCTTAGCATGCAGACAGAAAGGAGCAGGCAGCGTTTCTTTCAGCAATGTCCTTCAAAAAGGGGGCATCGCTGTATGCTGATTGCAGTGCAATTACAAGCATCATTATTTCAAACCGCCTACAAAAATGAATTTCGTGCACTGGAAGTGTTTGATTAGAAGTGGAAAATGTCCTCCATACTACATTGTCATTTCCCACGCCAAATATGACCAATTTTTGCCACAGCGCTAATCGATTTAGCATTGTTTCCCAACGTTTTATAGTAGACCGCTTTAAGTGTAGGCTGGTCACATTATTCAGTGTTGTGTCTTCAATCACGACAAAGCAAACTAGCAATCTAAATCCCCACCCGGTGTCTTAACTCCTAAAAGACACTGCAATTCCTGGATGGAAAACAGGGAAAAGCGATGAATGCGCGATCGTTTTGGCCAATCCCCCTGGTGAAGCAGTGATGCGGCTATACACTCAGACACACGGCCACCTCCTAACTCAGCGCGGCACTCGCACATCCTGAGCGCCTTGACCTCTGGGAACCGCAACCAGCATTCCCTCCTACCATCCAAAGATTCTATTCCTAAAAAGAGCCACTGGAACCTGAGCTGTCCCCTCGCATTGAAATCCACCCTTAAAAGCCGAGCGTGTATTATTGAGAGAATTTGATACTTAGCGAATGAAAGTGAAAGTTTATGAGCGCTAAGGGTTTCCTGTGGGGATCGGGGAAGGTGGACGTGGGTGGTCTTTTGGGGTAAAATGAGGTAACAGACTGGGAGACAGTAACGCATATCGGATTCCCTTTTAACTTGACTGGATGTACTGAACGGTCCTGTCTCTGACATTCTAACCTCTTCCCCACTCCCCAGACTATTTCGCACAGCATCATGGAACAAGAGGTTCAGCTTAAACTTTTCAAGGAACAGTGAGGGAGAAGTGAGCCCACATGGACATAAGTGATATGCAATATTAACAGCCGTGTTAGCACATTTGCTAACCACAATTTGCATGAGTTTGAACTTAAGTGAGGTGACAAAATAGCCTATGGTCAAATAACTTTGCTAAGAACAAAAGCCCCTCATTCCTCTAGCCAGCTAGAATCAGGAATAGCAGGGATCTCTGGGGTTGAAATTAATTTAGTATTCTCCCAAGTAATGTCTTTTTTTGCTGGGAGCTAGAAATTAGCTTTACATGGCAAATGAAAAGAAGTAACACTGTATATAGCCGCTGGGGTCTATAAAATCTGAAGAATGCTACGGGCACCGCGCCGCTCTACCAATTTCAATGTGTGCTCCCGTCCATGATCATAAAATGGTTGGGAACCCCTGATCTAGAACAAGCCTATGTGAACTCATATTCAGAAGAAACAAACCTTTGTCAAGTCTTTGTGGAATCCAAGACTACGTTTGCGGTTTTGAAGGGCCTGTAAAAGCTTCTCTGTTTAGTCGCACATTGTTATCTTGGAAGTCGACAGATGCTCTCTCTAGCCTAAGCCAGAGCTGCACCTCTTCCGTAACAGCGGGCAGGGAGAAAAACAGTCAAAACAACTTCAGGGCCGACAGCCCGGGAAAACCCTGGGGCTTTTTCCTGGATGATTGGTGCGTTTGTAGCAGAGCACGTTAAATCCCTCAGAGAAACTCTGATCCACCTGGACAGTAATTAACAGGAATTCCACAGGGGTCTATTCAGAAGCTCCAGCGGTGCCCCTAAGAGCCTTTCCAATTTGACCTGTCTGTGGAAAGATTACCAGAGGTTCTTGGCGCCATGCACAAGATTGAACAAACAACATCACTTTTTACTGCTCTAATCACATTTGGTACAAGTTTAAAACAGCAAAGTGATGCTGGCCGTTTGTGGTATACGGCCAATATAGAATGGCTAAGGGCTGTATTCAGGAAGCCCACAATATGTCGTGCTTAAGAACAGCCCTTAGCTGCAGTATATTGGCCATATAACACATCCTCGTGCCTTACTGGTCGAGCAACCCATTGTGGCTTCACACTTTGCCTCACCAATAAGAAGACTATTGCCAGTAAAAATCTGCACAAAACATTGCTAAAGATCTGCTTGTTTGAAGACGCAGACCATAGAGTATAAGATGCTGTGCATTGTACAGGAAAACTTGTGTTTGCAAAAAGGACCTGGATAATAAGCGATCTATTCTAAGTTACCATTATTGGTTGCTTAGCAAAAGAGTTCTAGCGTTTTACCACACAGTGCAATGAATCAACTAAATGACCATCATATCCCATAATAAACTCAAACACCCACTGCTCATTGGACCATTTCCATTGGATATTATTCCCACAGTGAACACCTGTGGTGGCGTGTAAATGCTCTATATTAAATACAACTTCTTATGCTCTTCAATATCCTTTGCCACTCATCTTGTTCAACAGGATTCTCCACAAGGACTAACTTGGATTCTGTTTCCACGGCAACTGGCTGGCATTCTAATTGATGACATTGTGATCGCCCACTTTCTTTCCTCTCAAAGAAAACTTCAGCAAGGATTTCACCGCTCTGGTGGCAACAATAGTGTTTTTCTACATAGGGAAAGGTAACGTAGACACTGGGAGGGGACGACACTGCCCACATTACCCTCCCAAAATAAGTCTGAAAAACTCTTGATTGTGAAGAGCACAGGCTAGAGGGTAGCGCAGGGTCTGGCATTTATCCTTCAATGAGTTCTTAATCATAGAATATCTGTTATTTTATGTGTCAATCATTGGGAAAATATTAGCGTTTTTTGTGTGTTTTTATCATTATATATTTGCTTTACTGATTATTATAATGTTTTGCCTGTTGCCGTCATATGTTTCAAATTATATTGAGTTAAAACATTTGCTAATCCCTGTACAAATTCTATAGTAACTAAAAGATGAGCTGCCCCTCACCCAAACAACACACAACGTACAACCTTCTCTTCACGCTTGTACCCAACAAGGGTTTCCTCCATATTGAGCGCACTGAGACCCGTCTTGTTAAGACTTTTGTCTAACGGTGTCCCTCCCACTTTCTCCCAAGCCTTAATTAACAGGGACGGCTTCCCAGAGAGCTCCAGGCGAAAGCCCTCTGCGAGGCCACTCAGTGTCACCTTGTTACCAATGTAATAGGTTCAGATAGGGTCCTGGAGACGCGGGCACAGGCAGGAAATGTATTCACGGCACACTAGCCTTCTCTGTTGCTCCTTCTCTTCCTCCTCTTTCCTCTCCTGCATTTCTTCCTCCTCTCTCCGCTCTTTTCACTTACTCCAGACCATCACTGATAAAATTTTTACCATGTAGCACTCTAAACATTTACTGGATTACTGCGTTGGTTAGTTGGGTTTAAAGGAACACAAATAGGCTGCATTTAGACATTACAGCATGAGACTACAAGGGAATGAAAGAAATGGGCATATATGATTAGGTCATATGTAGTCAATTTAAATACCACATCGTCACCTAAATATTAAACACGTTACTTATTTATTTGTTGCAATTTCGATATGCCTAATGGAGCATTCAGCATAGTTCAGAACTGTGTAACAGCAGATAGTTGTACCGAATTGTTGGTTGCAAGGACCTCAGTTCAGATTGTACTGCTGTGACCTGAATTCATATTTTGGAAGATTAACATATTACCTTTTTTATCCATCAATATATATTTTTAAGCCATTTCGCTGAAATGTACAGGTCCTGTTAGTCAAAATGTGCATGCAAATGCTGCATTTCCAACAGTCTTTTTTATAGCCGCAGATACTGCATGCACACATTCTGACAATGAGGTTGAGACAAGAGATAGGAGCCCTTTGAGAAAAAGCATTCAACCGTGGTTATAAACTTCCCTGTTGTATTAATTTCAGTAAATGAGTAGCGCTGCCGCTAAAAATACCAAATCCAAAAGTTTTCAATAAATGGTCAAATTTATCCTGTGTAGCATTCTAATGACAGCCCTCATTTTACACTAGAGAGGGAGTTGAAAAGTAGCCAACATTGCGACTGGCATTTCATCTTCCTGCTGAATGGAAACCTGCCAAAATATTAACCCAAAAATAAGTACCGAACCGTGGGAGTTGTGAACCATTACTTCCTTATCGTTGAGATAGATACGCTAGCATATCTAAAAACACTGGTGGAACAATGTGTCATTGCCTCATTAGCCAATGAAAAGGAAGCGAGTTATTCCCCGCGTGATTGGTATTGCCTAATCAATTTAGTCTACCAACCAACCATCACCTGCAACACCTTCCCACAGGTCTTGTGCACCGAGCATCAGTCCTTGCATAGTAACTTTGTTGAGGCACAGCTGAGTGTACATCTCCATACAGGTGGCCGAACAAGGAAGGTACTGTTTCATTTCAACTCATTCATTGTCATTTAATAATGTTTCTACAGTAGATAGGTACTTGAATTGAGGAATCTGTCATTTTTGTGTTGTAAACTACTAGCTTATTAGCTCACAGGATATTGGGTAATACAAAGCTGTGGGCTAAGGAACAACTGGATATTTATCATCAAATGTTAAAAGATCCACTAAATTTGCTATAATCAAGAGATGACACATACTTCACTCAGTAAGGTCATTTTCATAGGATGATATAGTCACTCCCACTAAGCTCAGCTTTGACTGGCTGTTATGCTAGACTTGCGTGCAGCAGCCTGGGGAAAAGGCTAACGCTAGCTGAGCAGAACTCGCTGGATAGATAAGGCATAATCAAGTGGCGCAACCTCGCTAGCTCTGAGGCATATGAGAGCACATAGCTTCAAGACTGTCAAACCAATTAGGCTGTCTGGCACACAGTCACTACAAGAAAGAGGTCAAGGAATATCAAGATGAATACCCCTTGTAACCCAGAAGTCAAGACTGTTAAATGTTACCGGCCTTCAAATACACAGCTTGCTTGCCGTATTCATTTCTTGGGGTAACACTGTCAAGAAACCCAATGAAGCTGGAGCAATGACAATGTGAACTTATACATAAACTGGATATACAACATTACAGTTTCATTCCGATAGCTAATTTGGGTGCCCAGTTAGCCCTATGAGAAGGTCAGATCTAATAAGCTTTAAATGTAAGTTTGATGTAAATGATGGATTCATATCAGTGCCTCTGATCCAATTCCACTCTACAGAGAGATGAACATGGTCACTAGGAACTGTGAAGCAGCACTCCATCACCAGCACCGTCACTGTTTATCATTTATTCAGGCACTAATTTGTTTGTTTGATCCAATTAATTGGGAGCACAATTTTGTTAGATTCCCCCTGTTTTTATTTTCCCACAGTCAATAATCTGCTCACTAAGCCATTCACAGAATGCCCACTGTGTGTCGGCTGCAATTATTCTATTGTGATTCTCCTTTATGACGTGACGGACCTCTGATTTAATAATCCCATGAATATTGTAGCATTACAGGGGGTTTCGATGATAATGGCTTGGGGTAATCCAGATGTTGGCACAGTTTAGGTCCCTCTTCCAGACTGAGAAATGCAGAGCGAGTGTCAACATTTGGTTTACAAATCATACAATGCTCCAACAGACTGTGTCCAAACATATACAGCAGTGCAATGGAGAAATGGTTTAACACATCTATTGGACCCATTATATATTCAACCTTGTACATCTGTCCATCTCCCTTAGACAGGTCCACAGGGGTCTCTGTTCCTTCGAGCGTTTCATTTCACAATTGTGTTAGAACGCTGGGCTTTTTGAGTGCACTTCAAAGACAGAAACATAATGGTTGTACACTTTACTAACGCAAAACAAAAAAGAGAACGCTGTCACACAAGTGACTTTAATAAATGTGTCGTTGTCTCATCAAAACATGAACGGAAGCGATGCTGTGACTCGTGGGGCTGCATTGACATCTCTATTCGAGGGGAATGACCAGTCGACTCCTCAATTTGTTAGGAGAGCTCCGGTCGTGCCATGGTGGGAAAACATCGTCCGGGGCGATTAAGCAAACATGCCCATTGGACGTGGGAGGTACCTCCCAGTTGATGTTGCGTATCAAATGAGCACATACCCGTTTAGACTATTCCTCTGGTTCGCCCACACGGATGTTGCCCAGAAGAGGATATCCAGACTCCAGTGGGTATTCCCATTGTAGATATACACAGCATGCACGCTTACAGTCACACACGCAGAAACACACACTGCGTTGATCGCTAGCGTCTCAAAGAACGGTGCTTAGAGCTGCAGTACGAAATTAGGTCATTTGGATCACTTGATTATGAGTGTTGACATGGACTGCCGCATCAGATATCTCAGGCACTTCGCTCATAATTTCACACTACATCCTAATCCCCCCCCCCCCACACACTTCTCAGAGATCAAAGGGAATGTGGGACTTGTTTCCCATGGCACATTTTAAATGGGTTTGTGACATAGCGTATGATACCAGAGGAATGTACTGAACACAGTTTGCTAAACAGATGTTCAAACACAGGCCTTGAGAAGCACACAGTGACTCTCAGGGGAAAAGACGGAACTCTTGCACTAATAACGACACAATCTTTGATTAACTTCTTAATGCGCTGTGTATTTCTCCATGTGGTGATTATCGATGTAATACATTGTCAATGTTGAATAATGATGATAAAATGTAACAAATAATGGCTAGAATGGATAATCTACTACAGCAAATGGATTCATTCGGACTGCTGAGGAGCCAAACAAGAGTAGCTTTATTTTGTTTGATGTTACTTACCATTGAATTAACTGCCAAATCATGTCAGTTGAAAAGACACACATCAGATAGGCGTCAATGAAGTGTCACCCTCCACAGTATACAATAATTTGCCAGGTAAAAGTTTGACAACATAAAATATCTGAATTTCCAAAAAGGAAATTAAAGCTTCCACTTTTATAAGAAGAACAAGAAAACCGAACACTGGGAAAACCGGATTGACTTAGCTTTTTTCATATCCCCTCAATGGCTATCTATGGCTGTTACCCATTGGAATGTGAATGTGGGACTTGCTTGTGATGATTTTGAAAGGAAATAAAGATTCAAATGATTAGTATCCCCTCCTGATAGAAATAATTCACACCAAATGGGCCTCTTGGGCTAATCTACCATTTGCATACTAAAAGAAACTAAAGGCTCAAAGAGAATACAGCATAATCCTCGGCCGTCCTCGTATTTCTCAAGATGGGGAACTTGAAGCACACAGAGCAGAGAGAAGAGAGAGGAAGCACAAGAAGATACCACAGAATACGTAGCAAGCTAGGCCTGAGTGCTATTTAGTTACAGTAGGCTGAAGCCCTGATTCAGTTACAGCAGGCCGAAACCCTGATTCAAATACAGTAGGCTGAAACCCAGATTCAGTTACAGTAGACTGAAGCCCCAATTTAGCTACAGCAGGCCTTTTCAATTGTGTATTGTCTGGATGGATAAATAAAGGGTTGCTGGTCGCATTGGACAATGTAGAATTCAACAGAGAAATGATTGACCATAAATAATCCCAATCTGCACTCTAATAAATTGTGTTGGCAGGGAGAATAACGTGCAGGGGCCATCACCATTGTAAATATGATCTAAATCATTAAGGATCCATCATCTCCATGTTTGCTGAAATATCACACAGGAAAACTTACTATGGCACCTCAAAACACCACCACAGCAAGTGTTACTAAGACGTTTTGAAGCAATCTAGTCCGTACAACCGGATATTGCATGCAAGTACCAACAGCAAGATCACACTTTTGACAACTCGTTCATTATTTACACTTCATTCGGATGTTGGCAGTTTATGTTCTACATTAAAAAAGATGGCCGTCTCTGGCGTATGGCTTTAAGGTAAATGTTGGGACACATAAAAAAGTCAGCGGTGAGAACCTGCAGGCACTCGTTAGTTATGATTAAGATACATTTTTTAATTCCCTATGTTAAGCTTGAACACAGGCAAGCACACACACATGCACACACACACACACACATTATACTAAGCCCCAAACATTATTTCCATTCAAAAGGCTATTTTCCTTAACTACTAAACCCTAAAACCTTACCCTAACCCTAACTAAACACCAACAGCCAAACCTAACCCTAATGCGCTGCCTCAATTCTAACCCTAAACTAATAAATTACGTTTAACTAAAACCTAACCCCCAGGGTAAAAATGGCCAATTCCCCAGTCCCAAGTAGGAAAACGACCTCTGAAGCACCAAATATGCACTTGTTTGATAATCTATTCTGGGATTTATAATCCCTTCCAGGATAGTGAGAACACACACACAAACGCACCCTCACACACACGAGAAGGAGGGCTGAAAAAAGGTTAAATGCACACACAGATGAGGTTTCATCCAGTGAAGTCTAGGCAGGGGGATGGAGTTCTAACCAGGAAGTGTGGTCAGCACTGCTTGTACATGTGCAGGGTGGCAGGAATTGGAAAAAAATCATTATTTCTGAAGTGCCGGCGTCTCTGTCGGCC
Source organism: Esox niger (assembly GCA_016801105.1). Classification (NCBI taxonomy): domain Eukaryota; kingdom Metazoa; phylum Chordata; class Actinopteri; order Esociformes; family Esocidae; genus Esox; species Esox niger. Next base: position 5,320 of record JACXGJ010006362.1, on the reverse strand, counting down.
AACCGCGGTAGAAAATGTAGCCTGCATGGCGACACGTCACCACAACAGCAGGACAGGCTAGCAAGCAAAATTATTGTCAGTGGCCGGGAACTCGACGATTCTCGACTGGCTGTCTGAAAAGCTCTTAAATCTTAATCCTATTCCAGGGAGATAGCACGTGTACTGTAAGGATCTGCTGAGGGAGCAGAAACGGACCAGTCACAAGCGGGCCCACTTGGCCGGAGTTGGGAAATAGAGATGGGTGACCTGCGGTTTCAGTCATAGCCACACACAGAGAGGATCAACTCCCAGAAGATGTATTCCCCATCCCCAAATAACACCCCCACATAGCATTCCTCGATGGAACAACTTAGCTTGACACAGGCACAACCAGTGCATACAGTGAAATAAGGACATTGCTTCAGGATCACTATTCATACACATAATGCTAGTCAAAGAAATAACTACAGCATTTTATCATTTACCACAAAGGCCAGTGTGTCTACATCAAATTGCCAATTTGAGGATATGACTAAGCATCTAGCCTCTCCATACAGCAGTTAACTGGCCATGTAGGAAAAGGTACTGTAAGTTCATCCAACTCCTGCCTTTATTCTTGTTTTTACATTTTAGATTTAAAGACGCGCCCTGTGGTTTTTGGACACTAGTTTTAAAAGTGGCGCTCTTGAGCTGAAAAGTGCCTGTGCAAATTGTATAGTACAGTATTGAATTTGCAGTGGTATCTAAATGTTAAATCTTCTGTTCCTCACTCAAAACCTTCCTTTTCGACTTATTTGGAAAGGAAAGAAAAAGGTGCAGTGGTCTCTTCATTTTGTCCCGGGGCTGTATGTCATGTATGTGCCAATTTGTGCCCAGTGTCATCAAAACCACTGGATTTCGAAACTGAAACATAATGGATTACTGGAATATAATACTGATTCATTTTATAGATTATGCAAACAAAACATCATATTACACATTTCATTATTCAACCTAAAATGGGAGGTTACATTTGGGTTAATCGCAAAAGTCCCAGAATGCATCTTTAAGGAGTGATCATTTGTAGCGTCACTGAAATTGAGAAGGTTCCAATAAATTGCACGGACACAATTTGGCTGATAAGGGGAGCAGAATTGAAGAAACCACAAATCCTTGGTACTGCCCTTCTATTGTAAAACATATTCGGGGAGCTACAGAAATGCATTTGTTAATGACTACATTTGTTTTCAACTTTAATTTCATTACCATCACTTTATTGCATAGTTGATAATATATTAACTCACTTTTTTAAGATTACTGATGCTACTACATCAAACAGTACTTAGATGCAAGTCATTCAGATGTTTTATTGTTTATTTAATACATTAGCTAATAGATATTATAAACTGCACTGTTGGTTCAACTCAAATTGCAGTAAAACATTCATCTGAAATAAACATAATACGGTTTTAACCATTCACCCTCTGAAGGCAAGGCCAAAACAACGACAGGGGTGAAAAGAAAAAGATGCATTTAAACTGAATTGAATCTTAAAGGACTTAATACATTTTTGAAAATACATTTAAAGAGGCGTGAACTGCAATAACAGTCCAAATTACTGTATTGTCCTTTATCCCTTTGATCTGTCCTCTACTTCACAGACAATGGAAAAAAGAGAATCTCCTACTGTAGTAGTTCGGTAACGTCCTCTGGTTGGCACTGAGGCTGAGATGGGTTTGTCGTCATGCCGACGGGTTGGAAGACGAGGTCATTGGTTCCTTTTATTTATGTTTTACACATGAATTGAATCTAATCTGTTAAAAAGACCACAGAGGACTATAAAAGCTTTCACAGCCATTTCAGAACCTCACCGAGAAGAACTTTACCTCTAATTCACTTTTACAGAGCTATAATGTTCTGCCACTCTGTGTCATATAAACAGAGAATAAATGAATGGCAGTCCTGTAAATGATGGGCCGATCCGACAGTGAACACAGGAAGCTGCACTCCTCAGGCTGCTTTCCCATTGGTACATTTGGTAAATAAGGCCTGGGAAAGAGCCTTGGAACTGACACTGGAACTTAATTAATATGTAGAATTTATTGATCACAGCACTGCAGGGAAATCACCTCGTATCTTGAGCCATTAGGGATGGGCATAAGAAGGGAGCAATACATTTCTTAAATGTCCGCCAGAGGCAAAAAACGGCAAGACAAAAATGCATGGCCAAGAAATATGTGCATCAAATAAATAAAATAAAATACAACGCTTAAAGTGGTGTTAAAGTGTCACCTGATTTCATTTTAAATTTAACTGCATTTTGAATATAAAAAGGGCAAAAGGGCAAAAAGAAGACGAGTGAAACATATATAAAAGAGCAGATTGGGTTGACGCAAATTCATTTATTAAAAATAACCTTCCTTTCAGGGGAATAATTGATCCGAGACAGTCGGTTCTATACGAGGAAATCCTAGGTAATTTCCATTTTCATTACAAAAAGCGTGAAGGAATTAGCACTGAATGGACCTGCCCATATGTGCTGACTGAAGAACATTGGTGAGGAGGCCCAGGCTTCCAAACGGTTAGAGAGAAATGTGCAGAATGGAGAAAGACAAGCTGGGCCCTTGCACCGTGTCAATTCTGCAAGCCAGACCTCTGCACCCAAACAAAGACTGTGCTCCTTTAGACGCCAGCTTACATCCTCATCCTGTCATTCCACCCAGAAACAAAAAACACACACAAAAAAAGACTCAACTTGGCAAAAATCCCCATCCACCAGTAAAGATTCACTCTGGCCTTTTCTGCTTGTTGCCGAAACAGAGACCGGTTGATTGTGCCTCCTTTGACCAATCCCGGCGTCTTCAGTAGCTAGCAAACTAAAAGGGAAAAAAAGGGTCTTAATGAGAACAAGAGTGCAGTGTTTTCACAGAGCACTGTCGAAAGGGGATACTGCAAAATGGGAGCTCACGAAACAGTGGAGTTTTTCAAAATGTCTCCAAAGAACCCCGCTGAATAAGGCCACACGCTGTGATGCTGGGAGACAAAACGTGAGGAGGCTTGACAGCCTGTCAATTCCCACCATGTTGTAAGACTTCCTGCCTTTACAACGGCACACTCACACCACAAGGGATATATTGAGACGCCAAGCGGCCTCCCAACGTGTCATTCTCTCCTTCAATGCGTTTGGAATTCAAGGTAAAGGGTAAAGAAAGTAGGAGCAGGTGGCTCTGATACATTCCTACTGCCAGTCTGACTATTATTTCCCATAGTATGCCACATCCAATAGCCTACAGATCCCAAGCAGATGGACAGGACATCAACACAGTGATTTGTCACTGAGTTACAAAACATAATCAGAGCTTTAAATCCGATTTCCAGTAAAAAGAAGACATATGGTGATTGAATGTGCATGTTCTGGTAAAGCCATGACGTTATTTTGGTAAAAGCAACCTTACTTTAAATCAAAGTTATTCATAAACAATTTCTAACAAAGATGAAAGGAGAGACAGTGGTCATAGTTGCAAACAATACATCCTCAAAGTTCACACAACTTTGCACGCAAAATGGCAATTTCTAGCCTAGTTGACATTTTTAGGTGATCAATACTATCAATGCATTCTTGTCTAAACAGCTGCGAGAGCAATAAAGACTCGCTGATTTCTCTGTGCATATATAATAACCTTGTTAAAACATACGGATGACGGCGATTAGCTTAACGAACAGATAGAGAAGGTCACGGAAGAGGTTTTACGAAGTGTCGTTTGCGTGTGAAAAAGGCACGAAAAAGTCGAGGCATAAGGTTCCATTGTTAACTCGCTCGTCATGTGGCTTCAAGCACAGCAATCAGCCGTCACAACTCAACAGCATCGTTCGGCTCCGGACAACATAGTTCCCAGCCGAGAGGAAGAGACGGCAGAAAACTGGGGTTGGGGAAGTATCCTCGCGGGAGTCGCCGGTCCATTGTCTCTGTCTTTAGATTGACTACCTCATTTATAAAACAATCTGTCCAATTCCCCCCCCCCCCCCCCCAGACTGAAAAACCCGCAGAAGGAACAGAGCATATACCCAGAGTTGGAGTTGGCTGGAGATTGTTGTTATGGAGACAAACTCTGGGGGGTAAAAACCACGCATTGTCATTTGGGGCGATACGGCGAAGATCTCTTCCTCTCTGTATTGCGTGATTAATAAAAATGATGCAGTGCTCCATGTGCGAATCAATAGTTAAACAGATTTGCGTGTTGCAGGCGAGGCGCCATACACATTCATATGTGCTGCAAAGCAAATGGATATTTCTCAGGAATAGATTGAGTGTATGGTAATAATGGAGAGACTAATTAAAAAAAGAGAACAAGATGTTTACTTTCCTCTGTGCCAACCGTGATTTGTTTTTTGGACTACTCAGCAGTCTTGTTTTACACAACTAAATATACTGCATTAATAATGAGGGAATGTCGTTGCGTCGAAGCTGAAGCAGCTCAACATTGGGGGTGGTACTGAAATCGCGTCTTGACTGAGTTTCACTCAAGGAGGCATCTGACTTTAAAAACGATCAGGACTCAAAGACAGCCCACAAATCAATAGAAAACCAATTCACTATTCAGGTGCGAGACGAAAATATCCAGTCCCTGAAAGAGAACAATACATTGTTAGCTGCTGATCAAACAATCACTTTGTCATATTTTTTTACATTAACGCTAGTAGGCCATAATTGAAGAGGAATCAATATAGCACTTCATTAGCTTATACAATGTTTGTTTCATAGCTGCCACTTTTAGTAATAGTAAGAGCTCTGATCTAAGTGAGGAGGGCGACAGTAAGTCGTTAGGGGTGCAAGCTGTCTCAGGATGAATAGAGGGAAGGATGTCGCTAGTTGTAATTATTTTCCGAGATGCCTTTCGGCCTTGCTCTTCGAGTCTCTGTAACAAAGCTTTAGTAATCAATGGTAGCAACCATCACTGTCAGCGCCATACCCACCAATGCCTTGTGAGATGCACAGGGAGAGAAAGAGGCTTATAGAGAGATTGAGAGTTATAGGAAGATACAGTGAGAAGGTGAGAGAAAGAGTAAAAAATTGAGTGCAAAATTGAAACCACCGCCCGGATTAGAATTTCCTTCAATTAAGGAGGCGAGGAAGGAAAGGCCACACTAGCTTCCTTAATGCTACAATCCTCTGTCTGCCAAAAGCTCGTTATCAACCACACATATAATCCTTCAAATTGGCTACAAATGCCAGCCGAATAAGGTAGGCCACAGAATACATTTACAAATACATTCAGGAAACCTGAATGAGTCTCCGCTCATATTCATGGAGAAATCAGGTCCCCTTGTGTGTGTGTGTGTGTGTGTGTGTGTGTGTGTGTGT
>JACXGJ010006361.1:0-34754 GCA_016801105.1 Esox niger | reverse complement strand
AATGTTGCTTCTGAGCTCTCATGATGAATATAACTGAAGTAGAACCCTGTAATGAACACTAAGAGGGAATCACTCTACATTCAAATATATTTTATTAGAGACACAACTGCATATAAAGTTACACCAACAATGACTGAAAGTATAGCTGAATGACTGTGATGATTGTTCCATAATTTGAAATACTCATGCAAATTACAGAAGTTGCTTTGATTATTTAACACCTTGTACCAGGGTAATAAGTGGAGCTTTTACAAAAGAGAGACAGAATTAATTATCTGATTGATAATCATATCCATATATAAAAACAAAGCACTATTTTCATGTAATCAGCTGTTTCTTCTATACTAAGCTGCTGTTTATGATAGAATATGATCCTTCTGTCAAACAAAATAAATTCCCCCACAGAGAAGAAAAGAAAGAGAAGCTAATTTATTTTTCACTACTGAACCTAATTTAGTAAGTAGTAGCTTCATGATTCAGATCATTTATCTTGCCTTTTTGCTAATTTGACAAATGCTGACACTATTCCTTTATGTTGAGCAAAACATATTTGATTAGGGCTGTTAGGACTAGTGATGAAAGAAAGAAGGTTTGAAAGAAAAGGCAGAAAAAATGACACATTGTTATATTTAAAAACAGTTTTTGGAAAGTATGAATCAGCTCCCACAGAAGTACACATTATCACATATTTTTCAGATTGTGTATTTCATCAATATGTCTTGGTTAATTGTACTTGAAGCTGTACACACATGCAATGGACACTTTTCAGTTCAACAGGCAAATAGGTTTACTGACAGAGTGCCTTGAAGCTCCCTCTATGTAAGCGGGAGGAATCTCTGGAACTGCCCAAACTGCGGCTGAATCGATTACTTCCATTAAATGCTAGAATTCTGCAATCCTTGTCTCTAGCCATCACGTTTGTATCCTGGTCCTCTGGATTACTAAATCCTTATCCCGAAACATCTACATTTTAACCAGGGACTGTAGTTAGATTTGAGTTCTTCCACTCTAATCTGGATTATACAACATTGTCTTTGAAAGGTTTAAAGGCACTACATAAAAAATATGACAATGTAACTAAGGAGAAGATTTCGTAACAATTAACAAAGGTTCATATTGCTAAGTCGACTGTAGTACAAGATGGTTGAGAAAAAGTCTGTAAAAAATATCAGGCTGCATTATATGCTAAATACATGGGAAAACTTAAACTGACCCAACATTTTTCTAAAATGTTTCAGTAGAATCTGGAACTATCAACTTGTTCTGTAAAATACCACTAAAGACCAGCATTCTCAATGAACCACCTCCCTAATAAAATGGTGATCAGAGAAAAAAAACACAAATACAACTTAGAAAACAACTAAATAGCTAATATTATGAATATACTACCATTACACCACTATTAGGACAGTAGTTAAGAAGTTCAAAACCAGTGAATGAGTTTTGAACCTGCCTGGTTGAGGATGTAAGTGCATCTGACCCCCAAACTCAGTCAGGAAGATGGTTAGGAAGGCAAATAATCCAAAGACCAACGTTGGAGTGTTACAGAACAATGTTCTACCTTGGTGTCTCCAAATCTGCTATTAGAACTTGCTTCCATGCCAAAAAACACCATTGGCACTTGGTGTTTGTTCAGGTGAAATAAAAATTGAGGTCATTAGCTAACATCAGCATCTCATACATACTGTAAGAAATATCAGTGTATACTATGCATTGATATGAGTTGTTTTGCTTCCACTAGCACTCCAAATGCCATTGATCTCCACGTGCCACTGAATTACTAGAGATAATTTATAATTGATTCAACATTTGCAAAGATTAGCCCTAAGACAAGGGGAAAAAAACTCATAACAGTAATAATTTAGTATGTCACTTAGAATAAGACTCCTAAATGACAGAAATGTATATGATAAAAACTATTGATCAGATGAAACCTGGAGATTTATAATGTTGCATGGTAGGCCTACTAAACTTTAACAGTTGTATAATGGTGGTAATCATTCACGTTTAAAGTTTATTTGTTGATGACCTGAGCTTTAGCTAGCTAGTATTTTTGCTTCCATCTTGACGCTACAAAGATTTTTACTCAAGTCATGTGATATTGGGTTTTGAGAATACTTGCCATTTGACATCAACATGAACATTTACGACCTGTTACGTCATTTGGACTGTTTAAAAAGTGAGATTTAACATTTCCTCATCCCAAAAGTGCATTATTCTCCCTCTCATCCTCCAGTAGCACATTTTAAAAATCGCATAATCGAAGCATTACCAGAAGCTATAGATGTGTGGGCTATAATAGCACAAAATCAACTATCTAAATTACCCAAGTACATTATAACACAATTTTAAGAAACAGCAAAGGAATGCCCTAGTCAGTGAATGTTTATAGCCACATACTGCTAATAAAATTGATAGATGAAAAACTTGACAATTCAGTGGGCAAAAAAATAACCCCAGGCTAAAAAAAGTATTGAAGTCACTAAATCCACAGAGGTCAATTTTGGGTTGTCATATCAAACACACATAATTAATATTTGTTGGCACATGCCTGTTGTGAATTATTCAGTAGTATAATGTGGTTTGGTTACATTACTTTCAAATGTGTAGTACTTAAAAAGCTTTCTTACATACTAATAGCTATCCTGGGACATTTACAGTGAATGTGTTGCCAAGCTCTGAACCCACTCTTGACAGATGACATTCCATTACTAATATGAACTAAAACGTTTGCATACATATTCTGTAAACTAAAATTGCCATTTGGTGGTTGACACCTTGATTCCGTTAGGCCTCCACTTGCTCCAAGATTATGGAAAGTGGAAAAGTGACAAGGACTGTCTGACGTCTTTGGCCTTGGTGCCCAAGGACCGAGAACCTGTTTATTTATGAGGTGGCCAGATTGCAATCAATGACGGTTTCAGACCAGTCCAACCACTGAGTACTTTAAGGGCTGTTTTCCCCCATTGCAAACTTCTATATCCCAGTAGATTACAAAAGGAAAGTGGGTGTGGCTCGTCTTCTTGACAGGTCACTCCACCACTTCCAAAAATCACTTGCCTAGTTGCCAAGACGTTTGCCGAGTTAGTGTAAAAAGTGTTTGAAACCATCAGATGTTTCAGGGATGAACATGCATTTACAGCAAGTTCATGAGGTATGACCTGGCAGAAAGGAGTCACTCCAGGGGCCAGTGTCTGGTCAAACAACTTGCTGTAATGGTAGTTTAATATCAAAGCCAGTAAAACAACATTGAGTTTGTGTACAACCAATTGGTGAAACCTATTTATTTAACCAGGAAACACAATCTCATTTGCAGGGAATTTAGAAGAGTGGGAATGATTTGTTAGTCTATTTAACCTGCTTTCGAGTGCCTCTTACTGGATCTTTAACACCCCATCAACAACACCAACCAGCACCAAAAACCAATGAGCACCAAACCTACTTAAATTCAGTTTCTTTTCATAATGTACAGCAAAGATCATTGCAAAATGGAATTCCCAAAAAGGAATGGTAACAAAGGTAAGAAATATTCAATTTGACTGTGAACCACTTCATCCACTGAGACAAAACAAATAACGTTTTACACCATTATTGTTTGATTTTGACAAATGATACAGATTGCCAGATTTGTGCAGGAGATAAAAACTTTTTAGGGTATATCGGTGAAATTACATCACAAAGGTAACATGAGACACATTCCAACAACTACACCCCCCCCGTAGCTACTGAAGTCAGAAGACGATATCTCGCTTAACGTGTATTAGAATGGAATAAGCAGTGATGTGGGAATGCTGGTTCTGTATGTCATTTTAGCTCCATGAACAGAACAGAATCAGAAAGAATATAATCATGTACTTGGTAAGCAACTACAAACGTCAGTGGGATGAATGCATCCTAGTATCACCACGAACAGCACTTGTCCATCGAAGAGCACAATGTTAGCAACCAGGCAACACTGTTAGTGAGTTTATACACCTTCCAGGTCACCGATCTAATTTAAGAGCTCTGTGTGCACGTTTCACCTACTGAAATGTCTCAAGTGGCAGATCTTGCTGTTACATGGAATGCATTAAACCACTGGCAAAATTCTGTTGGTTCAGACACATCGTCAGAACAAAACAGGAAGAAAATGTACATATTATAAATTCAAATCAATTAGCAGGACACATACGTTTAGTAAGACGGATGCAAGGAACTACGGTCCCCTAACCATCAGTTTTGGTCTCTGTATTTATTTGCTACATGATATTTAAGGATGTCGGATCGAGAGCCAGGAACAGGTCAACTGTTCCATCTATGAAATCATGCGCCAACAGGATTACTTCAGGCAAGGTCAATTTACATAATTTGACACATAAATGGTTGATTTTTCAGCTGGATATTTCACAGGGACATGGCTCAGCTTTGAATGAAGAATTCTAATTATATTGTACTCTGATACTGATATTACAGATAGACACATGCTATTGTGTGTAGCCAGCCAATAACCTTGGATTTTCATATTAACTGTACATTTTCACATAAATGAATGAGAATACAAATCAAAATGATATTATTCCTAGAAAAAAGTGATAAAATCAAGAAGTATAGCTCAAATCTTTATCTGTTTGCTGATTCAAAATATCTGAGCAATGTTTTGGACAATCTGTACGCTAATGCATAAGAATTTAACTAGAATAAGACATCAACAACTAATGAAGTGTTTGGGTTTCTTGAAATTGTGTATGATAGAGAAAGCATAGCTATCCACATGGTATCTGAAGATCTAAATCAGGAGGTCTAATCCTGACATAAATCTCTCATTGCTGTTAACATAACATTTAGGGCATCTGCACTCTTGCCACTAGTAGTAAAAATCCCACTATAGGCATTCCTATAACAGAGGGATCAATGGAAGAGATCAGAGGTTCGCCTCAAATAAGTTTTTACGTACACCAGTTGTTATGACATTTCTCTAAACAGCATTTCAAAGTCTGCTCCTGAACTAATTGTGGAAACAAGTTATGTTTATATAATGGAAACACATGCAGAGAATAGATATAGATCTGAACGCGTAAAACTTAAACTACAATTATATTACCCAGATTTAAAAAGCAACGCACAAGATTACTAGGTACTATACTTATCCAAAGCAATACCCCCAACAGAGATGACAACTAAAGTAAGGGGATGAAAGGAATGGCATTCAACCCTAACAACAACCCTGTTCCACTGCTCATTATATGAATGATATCATTCTGGCAGAAATATCCTAAGATCAACTTTGTTTGCCAAGGTTTACAGCCAAATCTTTAATTATAACATGAAAAAACACATTTTGTTACATTTACTTATGCATTCCAGCAATGTTTGGCTTATTACAGATCAACTTGTGTGGGTTATTTTTTTGATATTAATGTATTGGGGTTGGGAATGGTTTGCAGGTGGTGGCCACAGACAATTGCTCTCTCCTTATATTATCTGACTTATTCTTTTTTAGTTTGGTGTTTTGCTAGTGTCCTTGTCACTACTGGTAGCATGAGGCGGTACCTGCAGCCCATTCCTCCAGGATGGCACATCCATACGTGCTCCCACAAGTAGGTTTGCTGTGTCTCCTAGTACATTCTCAAGAGAATGGAGGAGATACCAGGAGACAGACCGTTACACGAGGAGAGCTGTACAGGGCCGCAGAAGGGCATCAACCCAGCAGCAGGACCGGTATCTGCTCTTTGTGCAAGGAGGAACAGGCGGAGCACTGCCAGAGCCCTACAAAATGACGGGCTACTGGTGTGGATGTTTCTGACAAAAACGTCAGAAACAGGACCTATGAGGGTGGCATGAGGGCCCAACGTCCTCTAGTGGGACCTGTGCTCACAGCCCAGTGCCATGCAGCTAAATTGGCATTTGCCAGAGAACACCAGAATTGGCAGGACCACCATTGGCGCCCAGATCTCTTCAAAGATGAGAGCAGGTTCACACTGAGCACATGAGAGATGTGAAGAGTCTGGAGACGCCGTTGTGAACATTACACTGCCTGCAACAGCATCAGCATGACATGTTTGGCAGTGGGTCAGTGATGGTCTGGGGAAGCATATCCTTGGAGGGTGGGACAGGCCTTTCACATTCTATCCTTACTGCTGTTAGGTACTGGGATGACCCATCGTCAAAACGTACGCTGGTGCAGTGGGCCCTGGGTTCTTCCTGGTGCAGCACAATGTGTCCAGAGAGTGTAGACTGTTCCTGGATGACAAAGGCTTTGATGCCATTGACTGGCCCTCACGTTCCCCAGACCTGAATCCAACTGAGAACTCAGAGACGTTATGTATCGGTGCATCCGATGTCGCCAAGTAGCACCACAGACTGTCCAGGAGCTCACTGATGCCACCATCTGCTGTCTCATCAGGAGCATGCCCAGATATTGTCGGGAGTACATACAGGCCCATGGGGGCCATACACACCGCTGAGTAACATTTTAAGTTGCCGTGATGAAAACGATGCAATTGTTAACTTTGATTTTCGGTGTGAGTTTGGTTTCCATTGACTGTTACGTCATTTTGTTTTCAACAAATTACACAGTGTACACTAAAGAGTTTGATCTTTAATTTTGTTAATCGAGACCCGATGTGTGATAAATTGGTGTTCACTTAATTTGATTAAGCAGTGTTTATGGTGCTAGAGGTGACAATCAGTTTTCTTGTCATTTAAATCAGGACATATATTAGCCTATTGGTCAAAAACATTTACATAGAAGAAATCGGGCTTCTTCTAAAACAGACACCTGTCCACATCCTCAGTCACACTCCAAACTCCACTATGGCCAAGACCAAAGAGCTGTCAAAGAAACAAAATTGTAGACCTCCACCAGGCTGGGAAGACAGAATCTGCAATAGGTAAGCAGCCTGGTGTGAAAAAATCAACTGTGGGAGCAATTATAAGAAAATGGAAGACATACAAGACCATTGATAATCTCCCTCGATCCAGGGCTCCACGCAAGATCTCACCCCGTGGGGTCAAAATAATCACAAGAATGGTAGGCAAAAATCCCAGAACCACGCGGGGGGACCTAGTGAATGACCTGCAGAGAGCTGGATACCAAAGTAACTAAGGCTACCATCAGTGACACACTATGCCGCCAGGGACTCAAATCCTGCAGTTTCAGACGTGTCCCCCTGCTTAAGCCAGTAAATGTCCAGGCCAGTCTGAGGTTTGCTAGAGAGCATTTGGATGATCCAGAAGAGGATTGGGTGAATATGGTCAGATGAAACCAAAATAGAACTTTTTGGTAAAAACTCAACTCGTTGTGTTTGGAGGAGAATGCTGAGTTGCATCCAAAGAACACCATACCTACTGTGTAGCATGGGGGTGGAAACATCATGCTTTGGGGCTGTTTTTCTGCAAAGGGACCAGGACAACTGATCCGTGTAAAGGAAAGAATGAATGGGGCCATGTATCGTGGGATTTTGAGTGAAAACCTCCTTCCATCAGCAAGGGCATTGAAGATGAAACGTGGCTGGGTCTTTCAGCATGACAATGATCCCAAACACACTGCCCGGGCAACGAAGGAGTGGCTTCGTAAGAAGCATTTCAAGGTCCTGGAGTGACCTAGCCAGTCACCAGATCTCAACCCCATAGAAAATCTTTGGAGGGAGTTGAAAGCCTGTGTTGCCCAGCGACAGCCCCAAAACATCACTGCTCTAGAGGAGATCTGCATGGAGGAATGGGTCAAAATACCAGCAACAGTGTGTGAAAACCTTGTGAAGACTTACAGAAAACGTTTGTCTTCTATTAACAGTAGTGCCTTTTGGGTAGTTTTGAAGTAATCCGGAATACCCATTTTTCACATACTGCATTTTTCAAGTTATTACGTCTCGGACTACACAGTGTAGTTACCTTGGTGAGTACGTCAAAGTAATGCTTCCTTTAAGAAAATATGCTGCAATGGCCTTTTTCTTACAACCACCTATACGGCTCTGGAAAAAATGAAGAGACCACGGGACCTTATTCTTTCCTTTCCAAAAAGGTTAAAAAATTAAGTTTTGAGCGAGGAACAATAGCATTCCATTTGCAGTGGTCTCTGAATTTTAACCAGTCAGTTCCTCACTCAAAACCTTTGACCTTTTTGGAAAGGAACGAAAAAGGTGCAGTGGTCTCTTAATTATTTCCAGAGGCATATGTTGAATCCAATTGAAATGAATAAAAACGGGTGAGAATTCACAAAAAAACAGATTTAATAGGGACCTTGCAGAAGTCACAACATTTGGGATGACCTCTTTTCCTGGCATATTGTCACGCACCATCCCTTTGAAGAAAAGCCGTAGACGTCTGCCTCGTTGAGATAAGAACACGGCGGGCTCAAGCATGGATCTAAAATAATTGTTCTTGTTTTCTTTCTGTATCCTCTTTTCCGCTGGAGCTATCATTTTAGAAGGCTGGTGAGCAGAGCCTTGTATTTAAAGCATTGGACCAACTTCTTTGCATTTCACTTTTGCGTTTCTGTGCATTTACATGACACTAACATTGTCTTGGAACATGTGACCTCCCCAATATCAATACATATGGAATGTTTAAACAATGCTTTGTTAATGAATTGATGTCTAGTCAGAACATGCAAAATGGTTCAAAAGGGCCTCAAAATGTATCGACCGGGAAGGGAGCACTTGGCTCATGTCCACCAGGCTCTAATCCACAGCACCTGGTAGCCATGGCAGCCGGAGCCACCAGACCTGACGGTGGCATGCAGGGGCTTGAGCTCTTCCACTCAGACACTTGGTGGTTGGCCAAGCACATACGGAGGCACTCATTATAGTTGAATATGGAACCATTTATTGCGCGACAAGGCAGGCCTGGATTGTTGTGGGTCCGGTGGCATATTATTAGATTTTGAGATGCTGTAAACTGAACAGCATCCTCACATTTTACACCTGTAATTCAATTTCAATATTAATGTAAAACACAAAAAGAACAACAGCAACGCACAAGTAAAAACATTTCAGCTGAATCAATACATTTATATAGTATATCAATGCACTGCCAGTACATAAAAAACTTTGTGGCTCCATTACTACCCTTTTGGTTAAGCTGATATTTATCTAAACACTGAACAAATGCTCCCTGTTTTCAATGAAAAAAATAACTAGCTACACCTTTGAGACTGATGTGATCCCAGTTTTCAGAAATCCTTTCTAATCGTTCATCAATGTAGTTACGAATCTGTCATGCATTTGCCTAGTACCTGACCAAACAATAAAACATATTACCACAAAATATATGGGAATTACAGCTATTCTTAAAAACGTAAGCCCAGAGAATGAATGCACATTCTTCCAAAATGTCAAGTCTAACTTGATGAGGAGTATGTAAGCAATTCAATGCAGTGCTGTCTATAAGATTGTACAGGCATACTGTTCATTATTTTTGCATCATTCAATCAGTCCAGAAGTACTTGACTTTCATTGTCTACATCTGTCCAATATTTAGAGACAAGAGCCCACATTATGTCCCTCTCCTCAGCTGAACCCATGAGTACTGAGACTGGCACTCAAGACAGGTTATCTGGCAGGTATACTGGGAGACACAGGTAACCTGAATATAGGACCATTATATATCATATCTAGTAACCTGAAAAAGCATTCTGTGAATGCAAAATGTGGTTGTTTGGTGCAGGGAAAATAAATGATTGAGGGACGCATATGCCGTTGTGTGGCACTTTCTTATAAGCGGAGGACAGTCACATTGGGAGCAACAGGTTTTTTTCCCAACTGGCATGACAAAATGTAAGAGCTATCCATGGGAGATATAGAAATATGGGTCGTTAGCAGACACTTACAGGTTTTAACACCTGTAAGTCAATGAGCGCTGCATTTTTCACTCTGAGCATGGTGGATATTTACAGAAAATAGTAAAACCAATGGGGGGGCAGCATGATGTAAAATTAATAAACATCCAGCTGGAAGGTCCAACATTAGTGCTGTTTGACAGAGTCCAGGCCAATCAGAAGTGATTCCATAGGGAAACATTGCTTGAGCATGAGATGACTCACAAAGCACAGTTTTTAGACAATGACAATATCCAGGAGAGCATATTTTATACATATTGTCTAAAGACTCAAGATTCACACCTATGACTTTGTTTCAGAGCTACGAGGAAACTACTTTGAAGTCTTTATATACACTGTATATAGTGTAAAACAATGTAACCCAATGTGAAAAGTGAAATACTATTTAATGTTAAGGGAAAAAAATTCATATATATGGACGAGTAAGGAGTAGACAAATACAGATGTAATTTAAAACACATGTGAAGAATCAAGCGAAAAACGTGCAATGGAAGAATAGCAGAACAGTGACCACTTTATGACCATCCAGTGTCATTCAGCTGAGGCTCAGGCCTCTGACACAGAAAGTAGGAAGTGCATCTAAATATGTATCCGTCATGAGTGACACACTGACGCACATCCCAACGGAACTTTTCACTCATACATTTTTGGGACAGTTGATTTTGCTCATTGAAGCACACCATCATTCTCCATGACGCAAAAGATGATGGTGAACAGACATTCTATATGTTCCTTCAATGCTTGCCTGACCAAGGAGGGGACATGAGAAGGATGCCGGCCAACCGCTTCGCAGGAAGGAACATCATAAAAAGGCAAGGCTATTGGAAAAGCATGGCTGTGGTGGGTAACGCAACAAGATGGCAGTTGTGGGCAAGTTGACCCAACAGAGACTTTTAACACTGTAATTTCCTGTTAATAAGCCATGGCTTATACACACATTATGTAAACCCTTTCAACCGGTTAATACATGGGTGTGTCTAATAAAGGACTTCAGATTATTTAAACCATTTCCACTAGCAAACATTTCCACAGATGACTGCTTGATGACGTAGAGGTAGCAAACATGATACAATTGGCGAAACAGACACACAGATCAACAACATACAGATCTCATTCAAAGAATGAGAAACCTCATGAACTCAAATGCGACAACCTGGTAGACCAGTCATGCTTTTGCACAGCTGGGTAAGTTATTTTTATACAGCATTCAGATTATTGAACGTTTCTATTACTGAACTCTTATCAGTCAACATGATCCAATCAACTTCAGCAGAAAAACACCTGTTAAAGTTAAGCCCACAAATGCCCTGATGTAACAAGCTAATATTAGCGGTAGCTAGCCATCTAGCTGACGTAGTAGTAAGTCATATTAATGGTCATATTAGCACAAATAACCATAACATCAGCGTTAGGTAACATTACCGTTTGGAAGAGTGGTTTTGCAAAAGTTCAATTCTCTGGGCAAATGCAGTTTATATATGGGTGTGATTAATTCTTGGGGTTTTATACATAGAAAGCTATATTACTGGTGCGGTTTATAGACAGTGAGGCTAATAAATGGAAATTAAGAGTATGGAACCCCCCACGTGACAAATGATGTAAGCAATTTCATACAATGTGTGAATGTAATATGCTGCAGATTTTTCCTTCTGCTTTCCAGTATGTTCCAGTATGGTGTCCCAGGAAAATAAATAGCGGAGGTACATCGTACCAGTAAAATGTGCATACCACAATAGTTTAAACAAAAGGCCAAGAAAGGTACACTACATAATTATTTAACATTCTCATAAAAAATAACATTAGGTCACGATGCTGGCAGGAAAAGTAATTTTTTTGCATTGTACTATTGGTCCATTTTTGTAACATCCCATTTCGCCTTATTCTGGTGTAAAAACTGTGCAGGACACTGAAACCTTCATGCTAGAAAGTGAGAGAAAAACACAGTGGCAACAAATAAGCGCTTAAACCTCCATTAGGAGTACTTAGCACCTTAAACAGTTCCTGTGGCATGTAGAGGCAGCGGTTAATGATGAAAAACTCTCCCGAGGCTGTTAAACAACTACCATTAACAAGGACAACTATCTTTAGGTGTGAAAGGACACCAAAAAGAGATTGTACACAACACTATCAACAACTAAATCAAAAGAATTGATACGTGAGAAATCATTAGCCAGATGTGCCTCTGTATAGAGTTGAATCACTGGGAAAGAGGCTGTATCACACAAAGCCATGGAAGGTGATATTTTAATGGGAAATAGCACTGGCTTACATATACACCAGTAAACTGGGCTCTTCAGACAGGAGTGTTTGTTTTTTTGCTTTCTGCTCCATTCTTTCTACCATTCTTAGAAATAAAGTTAAAGAAAAATATAGTAAGAAAAAAGAGAAAGGAGAGTCCTTTTTGCAATGTAAACAAACAACTCCGAAGCCAAAAAGCAATTACTTTAAACTGAATTGAAAAGCATGAGCAGGAGAGAGGGATAGAGGTGCAGAGGTAGAGCGATGAAACGGGGGAGAAAGGTCCTCCGCCCAGACAGTTGGGGGGGGGCATTGACTGTGAGCACAACCAAAAAAGGGGAGGGCACACATGTAAAGATATTTAAGAAGCACCAGACAGAGCAGTACCTTACTGAAGAGCAAAGAGCACATAGATTCCAAACTCAAATCAGACCAATCTCCTTCACACAGTCTCTAGTGGATCTCCAGTGCAGCCGAAGAATCAGACGTGACCAGGACCACTTCCATTTCACCGGGGCAAAACGTCACATAGGTACAAGTGTCTTGTTTTTAAGATGTCTCTGCGGATGGCGGCTCTGAGCGTCACCCTGCTGCTGCTGGCGCTGTCAGAAGTCTGGGCGCAGAACCCCAGGAAGAGGCAGGCTCTGCTCAAGCTTCCAAAGGCGCAGTGCTGCGATGAGGTGCGCGCCCTGAAGGTGCAAGTGGCCAACCTGACCAGCCTGCTCGAGGAGTTGAACCGCAAACAGGAGACAGACCTGATGAACGTGGTGAGGCAGATGATGGAGCTGGACAAGCAGAACCGGCAGCAAGAGGCCCGTGTCACCGAGGCCGAGAGCAAGTATTCAGAGATCAACAACCGAGTGGAGATCATGCAGCTGCAAGCCTCCCAGTCTGTCACCCAATCCTCATCAGGTAAGAGCCTGCACCTTTTTCACGTGTCTCAGTTCCCGGTGACAATGGAAACTAAACCCTCAAACCAAGTTGTACGCATATTCATATATGAGCGTGAATGTATTGATCTTTCATTTTTATAACGGACGTCATTCTATGTAATTTAATGAAAAACACCAAAATCTGGCCAGCTAGACGTCGCACAGTTTACTTTTCTCTCTTCCTCTCCTTCCTTTTCTCTCATGTTCAGCATCTGGTCCGAAGATTAGTCTACAGGTGTGAAAATCAAACCACTGGCTGTTATTCACATTATGACTTGAAGTCAGATAAACCATGTGGTCTATCTTAAAAACACATTCTCCTCTTAAATAACGTCAGGGAGGAGTCATCAAATGACTAGTTTTTTCCTTTTATAATCAGAGACACAAATATTGTGTAAAATGTTTGAACCAAGACATTGATGTGTAGGATTTTATATTTGTAAAGGACTGCAGAGATTTTTTTCTAGGAAATTATAAATCTTTTTGTTGACATGAATGTCGGTTCTCTGATTCCTTGGGATGTCTGATTCCTAGACAGCTGCCTTCAATTGATAACTGAGATCAGTCCAAACATGTCTGGGTGACTTACGATAGCAAAAAGCCACAGTTTTATCTTAATCTCTAGTTTGCATTATGCCTGTCAATGAAGAACACCTTCATGAAAGTCAATTATTCTAAAGTTAAACTTAATTAAAATGTTGATTATTAAACTTAATCTAAACCTATTCTGTCAAAACTCTATGCTGGCATGCTAAGTTGGTTGACCACATACTGGCATGGTAAGTTGGTAGACCACAGAAGCAACTCAGAGACTGACAGAGACATTGTAAAAGATGTGATGTCAAGATTGGTTTCCTAGAGACTCAGAAATTTGACAGAGACAGTGTAAAAGAAGAGAAGTGAAGATTGGTTTCATTTCCACATCACCATCTATCCAGGAAAAAAAAAACTTTTTAAAACCTGGCTTCATTTCTGCTCAGGGATCGCAGAGCACCACTAATGTCATCACCATAACGTCACATGAAAAAATATATATATTTGGCATTATATAAATTTTGTATGTCTTGCAAAGCCTTTAAAAGCAGGGATGAACGATTGTTGGGAATATGCTGAACCAGGCAAAACTCTGAACCATGCTAATATCCTTCTATCCAAAATTATTTTCAGCAAGTGATTTTTGCATCATTAAATATCTGGTTTGGCCGTCTCTAATGACAAAACTATTTTCTAGATGCCATCTATGATTGTGCTTCCCTATACAACAAGAACTACAAAATCTCTGGGGAGTACAAACTGCCTGCAGATGAATTCCTGGGGACCCCTGAGATCGACGTAAGTGATAACCTTGTAACTGCAAACAAGTTCAACATTCACAGATAGCTTCTCCTTAGTAGAATGTCATGATTTAGGAAGACTTACAGAATTGTTGGTAGGTATTTTAAACTGTGTTGTTTGTTTCAGGTTTTCTGTGACATGGAAAGCAACGGTGGTGGATGGACGCTCATCCAAAGACGCAAAGTGGGCCTGACCTCCTTCAACCGTGACTGGAAACAGTACAAGAACGGCTTTGGCACCATTCGTGGAGATTTCTGGCTGGGCAATGACAACCTCTTTCGTATGACAAGGCAACCCAGCACCCTGAGGATAGAGTTGGAGGTACAAACAAACACCCCAAAACATGCTAGCAAACAGACTCACACCCGACACTGATAGCAGTAAATAGATAAATATTGAAAGCTGTCCATGGCTCTGACATCTATCCTGAGTTGGGGGGATTATTGGGAGCTAGAACACAAAAGATGAACAACCCAAGTAAGACACAAAAACAACCTTTTACTATACCAAGTTATAGCATTTCAATTGCGAAGATCAATATTCTCAGTTGCATTGTTGAACCACAAGCTGTCAAGCAAATCAAATTCACAAGGTTGTATTTGTGCTTCCTGTTTTTCAATGAAGGACTGGGAAGGCGAGACACGCTATGCGGAGTACAGCTACTTCACAGTGTCAAATGAGTTAAACAGCTACAAACTCTTAATCGCCAACTACAGTGGAAATGCTGGGGACTCTCTGCGCTACCATAACAACACCAACTTCAGCACCAAGGGCAAAGACAATGACAAATGTGTGGACGACTGTGCTTCAATACGCAAAGGTACAAATAGGGACAAAATACTTCACTAGGCTACAGTCACAGAATTTTAATGTGATCAGATGAAAATTAATTTGTCTTTCCCCCTACAGGTGGTTACTGGTATAACTGTTGCACTGACTCCAACTTGAATGGCGTGTTCTATCGTTACGGCAACCATGGCAAGAACACCGATGGCATCACTTGGTACGGCTGGCACGGGCCCAATTACTCCCTCAAGAGAGTGGAGATGAAGATCAGGCCACAAAATTTTAAATCATAAATGCGTCTGACTTCAAACCCTGAATGATGTGCACGCTTGCAGAGAGATTGAGAAAAAAACCTGAGCACCCAAAATATCTTTCCCCCTGAAGTTGGGAAAAGAAAATATCTCGGTCTGGATATATTTCTATGGGTTGAATGTGTAATGTTTTTAAGATGATTGTAAATTGTTGTTCATGTTGTATTTATCGTTGAAATATTTTATTTTCTTAAAAGCTTAACAAAATCCTCTTTACCACTGTTCAGTAAAGGTAACTGAATGTTGCTTCACTCTTTCATTTCACTCAAAGAAATAGAGTATATTTATCATTCATAACCCAAGCTGTCTACTAACCCATGTTTAGGTTTATTACATGTATTGGGCTGGTATGACAACAAAAAAAAGAAAAAGAAGATCCATTGAGTGTATTGCAATGGGCCTTTGAGCGCTACTGGAATGGGAAAGACCACCCACTACACTTTCAACAGAAGTACCAGAAAGATTTTATTGTGAAAATAATTTTTCTAAAAATATTTTGCGGGAAGGAAATAAACATGTATTTGAAAAAAGTGTGCTGCCAATGCTAGATTTATTTTTCAAGACATTTCTCATACTTCTAAATGGTACAGTATCATATTAACACAAATCCCAAGTAATAAGCCAGTTTCTTGGAATTTGTCCCATGTCTCTGACCAAACACATCAGTGTCTGCAGCCATCACCGGCCTTTGACTCTGAGGTCACAGTGACATTGATGCCAAAGGTCAAAACGTCAGCTCTAACTCCAGTAAACAAGAGAACACACATTTCTCACAGCTATCTATCCAGTCAATAGCCAGCACACCGGCTCATACAGATAATTTAATAAATTAAACTATTAAACACTTAAAATGGTATGCTTTTAAAAGAGGTAAGGCAGCCACTTCAAAAGAAAGAGCCAAGACGGAGGAGATGCCAAATAAAGAGTGGGTGCTTACATTCCTTCCATTCACATCAAAGGCTGTGTTGGAATAGCACTACTTAAAAAAAAGGATGTACTTGGAGCTTAGGGATGGTGACAAATACTGAGAATAATTTAGGATAAATGAAACATGACAGTGCCATGCTATTGTACGTGTAGCTTGTGGCTTCACTGGTCCAAAAGGGTGTCTACTGACAGTGGTGGAATGGACCTTGGGATCCCAAGGAGAACTGGAAGGTCCCCAAAGGACCCTCATTAGTCAACCAACCCGGTGGCCTAGTGTGACCTGTCGGTGGTGTATGCGGAATGGCAGTATGTGAATAGAGGGCATGCTTCCTTTCTTCAAGCCGTCTGCAGCAAGCTCTGCTGGGAGATTTGTATAGTTAGTTTAACGGGCTGCCCAACTTTCTCAAAAGGGTACTGTCAATGCCCCAGCTATTCATATCAGCATCTTGTGAAAGTTGACTTTGGTCCTTTCACTGGTAGCATATTTAAAGTAGAATTACGTAATAAGCTAAATGAAAATAGCTATGAATTAAAGAAATGTCCAAAATTGAAGTAAAAAAGTTAAAGATGGGCACAACATTTCAGAGTATGTATTGAATAGATAGGACCAGCAGTGGACGGGTATCCATATGGACAGGACAGCCCTTACATCACAGCATACCAGGCTTTATTTGAAATTCCATTTCCACAGTGCCAATGCACCATCATGACCGCAAATGTATTATAAACAGATGGGCCAGATGCAATTACCCTCAGTTGTAGCCACTGCCTTAGCGTTTGGGCTACTGGCTGCACTGGAAATAACGGAAACAATTATTTTAGAGATAAAGCTCCAGCAGTTCTCGGGACGCTCCTAATCAAATTCAAACAAGATAACATTTCATTTCAATATAGAGATGTTATAACATCCCACCAAATTTTAAGGTCACGTCTTGTGAGTGCTCACTGGCCTTGATAGACATTTTAGTCAACTTGTATTCATTCAGCAGAACAGCAACTAGATGACAAAGGACAAAAACATAGGCCAGTGAGTGCAAGGTTTTCATTAGGGCTGTACAATGTGTGGAAAAACTAGGAGGGATTTCTTTTTTTTTTTTTTTATCAATATAGATCAAAGCATACAGGTGAACTGTGAAAATCATAGAAAAAGAATGAGAAGCAAAATGTCAAGAAGCATTGTTCTTGTTTGGAACGACCAGTTAACGATATTTCTCATTACAAGAAAGCATGCAAATCTACAGTGAAACTAACAATGAGGACTAAAGTCCCAGGTTGAGTGACAGGAGAAAGGAATGCTGTGTAAAGGAAGCACTTAATGTTTTAAAATCTGGTTTTCGGATATAAAAAATACTAGACATATCAATATTGTCGTTTCAAACTACAAAATGAATCACTGTTGCACAAGCTTCAATTCTAATTGTAATGACTTCAAGCAACAAAGGAAAGTATTTGGATATTTGAAAAGGGCCACAGGCCAACCAACAACAGTGATCTACTAAACTAATCCCAGCTCAAGCTGAGTCAAAGTCCCTCTTGTTTTAGTCATACTACCCAAGCATTTAGGCAGCTGTGAAGCATCACCAAAGTTGCTTTTCACAACCTAGTACACCAGAAAATGGTGCATTGCAGCTTCTGTGTCAGTAAATGCCTTCCACAGTTTTGAAATTACTAAATGCCATGTATGATCCAATTAGCGTACTTGTTTGTATTACATTTTACATTCACATTTCAGTCACTGAGCAGACACAGAGTGAATTACAGTTATGTATTAAACTCAGTAGTACTAAGTACAACCTACTCAATTAATATAGCTATAAGCAAAATTAATACATTAATAAAGCCAACGGCAGAAGTTGAAAAAGGCAAGTAATGAAAACCACACGCATGAGTTGAAGAAGGTAAGGGCGGGGGAGGGGTACCGAGGTTCTCAAAGTGGGCAGGGACTCTGAAGTCCTAGTTTCAAGGGGAAGCCGGTTCCACGGCTGGGGTGCAAGGACATAGAGGAGTTCTTGTTTTACAAATGCTGGGACCACCATCAGCTGAGTCCCTTGATAGCTTACACAAAGCTTCAACTCTTTACGGGGGTCAGGTAAAGAAAACGGTCCACTGCAAAGGCCAATGCATCAAGTTAAGGAAAGGAAGCCTTTCTAATTGTCCTGACTTAAGAGTATCATTCAAAGGCCCCAGACATCTCTACATACACTAGAGGGTTGGAGTAGGCTACATAGTGCACAGGAGTCTCATTCGCGAAATGCTAGGTTATTTTATGAGAGATCCTGGAGAGGTGAGAATCAGATGAAGAGACTGAAAACGCTGAGCTGCTGGCTTTCATTATCCATCATCATCAAGGAGGGGTGAAATTGAAAACAGGCTCCTGAAAGAACGATATTCCAGACCCCTCAATGGATGAAAGGAGGCAAACATCCAATTAAACGGCTAAAAAACGGATTTCTTTATAAAACTCCAGCATAAAAAACGAGGGTGAGAGGAAGGAACGGAAAAGATGACAGGAAATACCGAAGTGATACCGGATGGCGGACGTGCCAACCATACAGTCAGGGAAAAAAACACTTTCTAGCATTGACCTGAACATTGAAGGCATCTGCCATGTTATCCACAAGGCAGGCCTTTTGAACTCATTGGCTCCTAAATCCAACGTAGTTGGTCACTGGCTGGGACCAAAGGTTGACCCCATTGGCCGTGAGATCATGACTCCGCCCTAACCACCAGAAGGGATAAGCCGGTGAACTATACTGAACTATTCCCTGCTTCGATCAGAGTCCATCCATTGCAGTGTTCATATTATCACAGATGCTATAATGAGATATACATACATTTCCAAGTGTGTGGTCAAACATTATCGGCCTGGTGAAATTGGCCAATGCTAGTGTTGTTAAATCACTAAGCGACAAAAAAGTATTACGTAGTAAGTTACTAGCTACAGGAGGAAGTTCCAGTGACCCTCATCAAAACATCTTATTGCATCCATCAGAGCAGTCACCTTTCCAAAACAGCAAGCCATCTTGAAGTGAACCACAACCCTTTTCCAGGTAAAAGGATTTCTATAAAAATATGAAATGTCATCTGTGTAAAGGTTTTTAATATAGAGGTGTAAAAATTATTTGAATGTTCCAGATGGACATTTCAACACAAAATGGTGGTATCCTTATTTCAGAGTTATGTACTCTCTGTTTACACTTTTTCACAGAGGTGAAAAAAGCTACTGGACATCTGGCTTCTCTCCTTTCCAGCCATGTGCGGCCACATGCATTCCACCAAAACTGGTCCAGCCAAGGAAAATGGCCACTTAAAGCACCTGGTCTTCCATTCAAGCACTTTTTGGGTAAGTCTTCACCAAGTTGAAATGTCCTTACACAAAAAGGATTTACATAACCGAGAGGCAATATGAAGCCCTGTAGCTACCTGTAGAATGTATCAACAATTTATGCGGACCACAACCAAATATGGGAAGCCCAGGAGGTGTGTTGAACCATCTAAACTCCCCTGTTGATGATCAGAGTTCTCTAAACAAGGTTCCTACCTGATGAGAGACTCCAGGATGAGAGGGGAGGCCCCCTTCTGGAACTCCAGCTCTTTATAATGAAGGGCCTTGGCATACGCACGGCATTTGGCAGCCCTCTCTCCCAGCAGGACAATGCCATTGTCGTCTCTCAGAGGTAGGGGCCCCTGAAAGACAGAGCATTCATTAAATAAATGTAGGGAAAGACTCAACACTGTGACACTGCTCCAACCCAGGATTTTCCAAAAGCAGGGGAGCAGATCTTCACTTCAGCTGACCACATCTCGTTTTGCTTAGAAGGTGCCGCAGATCCAAGTATGAACCCACCTTGTCACTGTGCTCCATGAACTCAGCCAGGTTCAGCAGGGTCTGGGTGACCTCGGCGATGTCCTGGGAGGTGAGGGCCAGTTCAATGCTGCGGATTAACTCATCCTGCTGGTCCTCACTCAGCTCCGACCAGCAGGACAGAAAGGCTGCGTTGAACAGGTCCCTGACAACGGACGGAATGTCAACAACAGGAATTGAATATGTTCCACTTAGGCATGTCTTTTGCTTTATAGCCAATGTAGGCTTAAATCGACAACAGCCACTAAATCACATTAGGTTTAAAGGATTACGTTTCTTAGTTGATTAGAGTTAAATGTTTAATTCCTATTATTTGACCCCACAAAATATGTTGTAGTTGGTTTCTTTTAGTTATACCATATCCACAATGCTGCTGTTATTTATCTCTGGACAATTTTAACTAAACACATTATAGTGAGTAGGCTTCTGAAAGAAGAAACAGCCTATAGATGCCACACTAAGGTGTACCAAAGCTAAACTGCCACTGAACAGTTGTGGGGACCTTAGGAGGGAAGAAAAACAATGACTGCCGGGAATTCCTAAGTGCTGGAACGTGAAAGGATGGATGGCGAGAGGGGAAGAAAGGGGGAACTGTACCTGGCTAGGGGAATGTAGGTCTGGGCCAGCGACCAGCACGAACGAAGGGCAGGCGATGAAGACTCCTTCAGAAGGACCACGCTCAGACGCCGCAGCCACTCGAGCCAGTCGTCCTTGGAAACCTTCCGAGCGGCACCCCAGGCCTGAAGCCAGCACAAAAATGAACTCTCTTTAATATACTTCACATGCCGTTAGTTGGGTGAGGGAAAATGGAAGAAATCTCCATTAGCAAATCTGACAGTTCAGTTTTTGGCATCGTTTGGAATGATTACGAACAAATTGCTGGTCATTGGCATCTTATTTAAATGGAAATTGTATGATTGTTGGATGAAAACGGAGCATGCTGTCCAAGGAAAAAGCAATAACATATCCTCAAAACTTTGAAAGAAATCTCAATTATCAGCTCTGATCATAAAGTGATTAAATAACGAGTCGTTAAAATCCTAGGGTCTCAGACCTTGACAAGATGTTGAAGTATTGCCTTGCAAGACTAACAAAGTCTTAGCCATTTCCTGCTTGAAGATACACCTTTCTTTTAATACTGGTGCTGGAAACCATACCAGTCCAGTACAGGAAGTGACATTTTTTCCCTACTGACCTTCTGCAGGGCTGTGGTGCTGACGTGGAGCTTCTTCATTGGCCCCGCCTCCACTGGGCCACTACCAACATCGCCCTGGTTACTGCGCAGCTGGCGATGCTGGAAGATTAGAGGGTCCTCTTCCTCCTCAGCCAAAGTGTACCCCTGAGATAAACATGGTTTCCACAATGACATACACACACAAACACTGAGGCCACACACAGCAAGGCTTCTAAACATGTGTTGGTCCACACAAGTCGCATTTCCTTCCTGATGGGAAACACTGTCAATAGGCGGATGCCTTGATTAATCCTCTTCTATTACACTGTCTGCACGCCATTCTAATTGCTCAAATGTGCTTTTCATGTTCCTCACAGATTGCTTTTCTCCACACATTTCATTGCACGTGCTGACCATGTGAGAGAGCTGCTCTTAAGACTACGGTATGACAGCCTCATTCTTTTTTTAGGGATGCTCCATACGTTCCTTCACTATTAGGTACATATTAAAAAGATGAAACTTATGATGAAAAACGGTGTCTGTTACATACAGGTTGAGCGAGGGCCAAGTGTTGAGCGGAGACCAAAGAAACTGACCTTAACGATACGACAGATGAGCACATCATAGCGTTGGTGATTTATCCTGTGCCTCAGCATGACTTTATTCACCATGGGGATGAAGATCTGGTACTAGAACAGGGGAAAAAATGAGAGAGTGAGTGAAAGAGAGAGTGAGAGCGTAAATTATAGTGTAGGATATGTGGTTTATGCGTTGGGTCTGTTCAGTCCCCCCTGGTGGTAACAACAGGGCAGGAATGCCATCCCTACTTCACCTTGGTTGTCCCCAGTTAGTTGTTTTGATCTAAAGCTCCCACGTTTCAAGTCGGAGCCACTTCCCCTCCAAGTAGTCTGGATGGATTTATATGGCTTGGGTGGGTCTGAAGGGGGTGACCTCATTCACTCTCGTAAACAGTAACAGTAAAGCTACCAAGTGCCTCTGTGGCACCGTGTGATGACATAAGCGAGCCCATAGGAAGTAGTAAAACCACCGCTACAGGAGTTAGTGATTGAAGGGAAACTTGTGGTCCTGCCAAACCAATCCAAAAATACAACACTGATGAAAGTCATCAAAAAGATACCTGGTTTGACTATAACATTGCTGATAGCCAAGTGGTTATGGTGGAAAATCTGTTGATGTCCCCTTTAGCAAGGCACTTAACGCCAATTGTTCCTTTATGTTGCTGCTAAAAGTGTCTGCCAAATGACTAAAATGGAAATGTTATTCTACATCACAGCGTCTGTGTTAAATCAATGTCAGAAGGGTATAGGCCAATCAATCTACCAGTGTCAGCCGATGCATAGGGCTATACTGAAACTCTGACACTGCCTCCCTCAGCGAAATTTTACAGTTGCAAACATCTAATGTTTTTTCAACTGGACTAATTCATGTAGGTTCTCCCATTTGCATTCCGGTTGTTTCTGTTGAAATTCAAATGTATTTCTTGGCATGAGTGAATAAACCCCAGAGACCCATTACAGGGGCCATCTCCCACTCTGGAGGAAATGGAGTGGGCTCACACTGTTTGCCTGACTGCTCTCCTCAACGTCCAACAACCTGTAGTACAACACAAAGGGCATATAACTGCGGATAACAGGTTGAGTGCGTAGGTTGACTATCTGGATTATGTCATATTGGGGCTTTTGTGTGCAGCTGCTGTTTAATAGCGGTAGATAATGTGGTCATAAACGAGTATCAAACACTTGGCTACGGTTAATACAGAATAATAAGAGACTGTTTTCTTTGCCTTTCTGCAGTGCTCTGGCATCGGTAGGAGTTTAGGGAAGACAGCAAACGTCTGTCACCATGTTGAAGAGTTTGGTAGCTGCAAAAGCTCTTGTCATTGAATAGGCTGGGGGCGTAACGTAATGCATTTAATCCCCAACTAAGACAGAGGATCCTCCAGTACTGCTTTATTGACCTAACTCTGACATATAGAAATGTGTAGGTCACACAAAGGGACAGTTATGAGGGCCCTGGAGGTAAGGTCACTACTGGGCAGGTACCTTCTTCCCCAGCTGGAAGACGAGTGAGGACAAGGTGTCCATTGCGGTGCTACGTAGCTCTGGGGTGTTGTCCAGGGCGCGTACAATGGGGTGGATGATGCGCGACGCGTAGTCAGTGAAATCCAGAGACTCTGTCAGCCTGTCAAGGGTCTCCAAGGCCACCCTGAGGGATGAGGGAAACAGCAGCTGGTAAACAGCACAGCTAGAAGCATCTCGCTCTAAACGTTATTCCAATCTAAATGGTGGATCATGTCAACGCCTTCAACAGTACCAACTGGGAGGAAGGCATGGGAGTGAATACACTCATGTGAATCAATGAGCTGGGTTCTAAAAAATCTATAATATAGAAAAAACACTTTTGGGACATGTGTAACCATGTGTGCGGGAGGTCGGTGTTTGACTGACTTGCGGGCTTGAAGTGGCACATCGGGGGCATCAAACAGCTTGACAATAGGAGGCAGCAACAGATGGAGGTAATCATCCAGGTTAGCACCAAACAGCTGAATGGCATTGAGGAGCTGAAGACACAACACAATACCAAATGAAAACAAGGCACTCGGAAAAAGAAGGGCACCTGCATTCATGATGGCGCACCAGGAGACTGGCATATGACCGTATGAAGAGCAGACCGCCTCAGGACTCATACTGGTTAGACGGAACATAAGGAATGAAGAAAGATGCTTCTCGTCTGCAGATTAAACTGGAGGTTCTTGGTCACTGCGGAACACAGGTCTTTTCAAAACACGATCAATGCTAAATGCATAAGTGCATTGTAGTTCCAACAACACTCCCTGAACCAAGGAGGTGTATGTGGCTGTATTCTATTCCTTAACGATAAGGGTCAGCGTGTGCATGTCAGGCAGACAGGACATATAGGCTACTCCACTGACTGCAAGACAGCCCGCTTCTAAACTGCTTCGGCGAGACTACAGGAAGTTGGGGGCTTGACTGGACAGCTCCCGTGAATGATGGAGTTCTGTTTTCTTTTCTCCACTTGGACTGGGATGGTAACCCGATTCTCCAGTCTCTACTGTGACCCTGTGTATGGAGATTGCAAGAGTCCGGGTTCAAAAAGAGTGAAAGTATTTCTTATAGGAAGAAGGGTGCTAAAACTTGGATTCTGTAGACCACAATAACTGCTTACTTAAAGCAACCATTTGTAAGATTTCAACCACACAAAATAAGAAAAATATGAATTATGAACAGTACTGGTGAAACATGCCATTTCAAATGGAGTACTTCACTAATTGTTTTAATTGTCGGCCAATTCATGCTCATTCGAGTCTTCCCATTGATGTTCACTTGTTTATTTTCGTTCAGTCTGTGGTGGCTAGCGGCCAGTCAAAAGATATTGGGATAAAGCTCTGGTGAAAATGAATACTAACATAGGCATTTTCTGATCAATGGAGCACCAAACGTGTTGTTCTGAAAGGCAAGTTGTTGACCATATTACTCCTCAACATGTAAATAATACGTCCAAGTTGGTGACTATTGTGGCTAACTCTTACTGAGCCTATCATCCTACAGGTGCTACCCATATATTGCCGTCCTAGGACAAAAAGTGTTCTCGTGTTTAGTTACATAGTTATACCATTGGCAGGTCAGTAACGTTATTTCAGTCACTTCAGCCCTTTTATCCTCTGTTGGTCTCAAAACAAAACGACAGAGAGAAAAACTTCGGTAAATAAACATGTGAAAGTAAATCCATGGAAAAAGTGAACCTTCTGACTTTACCTTAATGGTGACACTGCGACCTGTGCTCATGTCATGCATGAAGACACGCAGCATATGAGGGATGAGCTGTGGTAGGTAAAGCTTGAACTCCCCGCCCAGGGCCACTACGATCTGCTCGATCAGCAGGATGATGGTGTTCTGCATGGGGTTGTTGGGTGTCCAGTACTCCTATGGGATGGTAACAATAAAACATCTGTTACATGGAACGACTGTGATATGTAATGGATTTGCCTCCCGCATTGCTCTGATTTTAACTTGCTCTGGTATAAATGTTGCTATTTTTGACTTGATATCTGCATACACAATTTCTGTGGAAAATGCCTCTCAGTTTTTCAACCTTAAGTCAAGGGAAAGGTTGCGGTATAATTTGTTTTAAACATTTTTCTAAACAATGAATAGACTTGACTTCACAGAAGTCCAAGTCCCTGTATTTGGGGGATTATTAATGTATTACATTTTTTAAGAGTTTAACGGTACGGCCAAAATGCTAGTGTCCAAGCACTACCTCATAATTTATTAGCAGAGATGGGAGAGTATAGGCTTGCACGGTCACTGGGGTTACTATCCAGAGGTGATTCTTGTTCTATTCAGTGCTCAGAACTCCCGAGTCCTGTCAATCAATTCAACACTCTCAAATCAATTAAACCACTCTCAAATCAATTAAACCACTCTCAAAATGACTCAACCACCACACTTTTGAAAAACAGAGATTAAGATTTGTCGAAGCCACATACGATTGAAAGATAATGAGGAAAAAAAATAAGAGTCATGCAATACAGCAAAGGCCCATAGCCTTCAGCAATGAAAGCTCATTGAGGCACTTCGTGAGTGGCCGGTGTTTCAACCCCCGCTTTCCTGCTCTGACTGGAACTAGCCTACGTTAGATTTGCTGTTCCAACAGCACATGATGTGATTTCACCTCCCGAATGGCTATTCCAGTCCCTCATCTGGACGCATGAGGTAGACGGTGACTACAATGAATAGAGCCCTTTGTTTTACTAACATCTATTAACTCCAGCTAAAATGTGCAAAAAGCCCAGGTTCCCGGAGAAGTTACTCACTGCTGGTTCAGAATGTTATTGAGACTGCATGACGAATGGACATTGGATATTTTGTTCTTTACTATAGGAATATGTGCTGCTAGACAGTTTACTGTCTACTGAAGCGGAGCCAACACTTTTAGTAGTTCCTTTCAGAATACGACTGTACACATCATGTGTCTTTTTCTTTGCACTGTTGACATTTTTGGTAAAATGGAGGGAATGTTTAAAATCTATATTTACTCATACAGTAGAATATAAATGTGGTTAGAAAACTAAAAAACATTTGGGGCCAGGGTAGGTGGTAAACGTCCAATTCCACGCAGGGACCAGGATCCAATTAATCCGGGTGGCTCCCTTCTAACGTAGTCTCACATATCTCCCACTATTCATACCCTCTGTAAAGCGTTGAGTACATTCTTTTAATAAAATACAAACTGTATGAGTAGCAAAATATTTTTTCTATAACAATCACATTTTAATGGATCAAACTTAGATCCAGGCTTAGTCATGCTTAAGTCACGTTTCCACATTAGGGGAAATGAGAAGGTACAGAGAAATGTCCATATGCAACAGTTTGCAGCTGTTGCTGCGACAGTGGGCAGAACGAGAGAAGGAAAGTAAAGCGACCTTGTTGTTGAAGAAGCAACTCACTCTAATGAGGGTGAAGATGTCATCCATGTAAGGGCGGATGTGGATCTTGACAAAGCACACTACCATCCCCATCTGCTGGAAGAGAAACTGAACGGAAAGGGAGAAGAGGTGAAACCAGAACACGCTGGTTACTCAACAGACCAGTGCATTAGTCACTTCACCTCCCTTACAGTTACACAACCCAAACATTGAGCGGATGCAACAAAATGAGGCGGATGCACAAGTTAAATAAGCAAATAAAAACACTAAGATTTAAAGGTTCTACCTGTCAAAATGTAACAGTGGTGTTCATAGAATCACCTTTAAATCCATTTACTTTGTTCATGTCATTTAAAAAACATCCATCGTTTCACTGTAAGTACGCCCCAAGAGCTGCCAACAAGCACCAAAATGTTAGCTTCATCTAACGTTAGCTTCTTGTAGCTACCTCTCGGATGCTGGTATCGCACACCCGGATGACATTGAGGAAGGTGGGCATGACCTGGGGCAGAAACTGGACACACTTGAGGCCCAGCGACTTGAAGATGAAGGTGACTGCTTGCACCACCATGGTGTGGTGGTTAGAGAGAGAGGGGTCACGGAGGATACGCATCAGGGTCACGATGGCCACTGCTGGGTAGAACTCGTCCAGAGGGAGGTTACCCATGTTCACTAGCATTTCGCTCGTGCTATAGTCAGCTGTCAGGGAGACAAACAAAAACACATCCATATTCATAGCAAATAAAACAATACCAAAATGTCTACAGCAGTGTTAATGTAACGCTGGAAACGAAAACTATGTGCGATAAAACAGTAAACAAAGCATACCGAGATTTTCCCGCGTATAAAAAAAGAATTAACATATTTAAGTCAATAATAATATAAATATATGAATGTGAAGATGCTGGAAGAGTGCAAGCAGCATAGCCAAGTAGCCTACAGCTGAAGGAAGTCGAGAGAGGGGGATAAATGAAGTGGCACTAAGACAGGGATGGAGGAAAAAACAACACAACAAGGCTGTAACATAAAGGCCCACAGCTCAGATGCATTTTTAATGCAAGTCAGATTAACAAGAACATTGCAGAACAATGAAAATAGACAACAATAATATTGACTGTGATTAATTATAAAGCTTGATGAATGATATCATATTTATTACGTGATTCCTAAATCTTCTAATAAACTTTCGAGGGCCCAGACTTAATGAAGAGGAAATGATATGCTCTGTATGCTAGAAGCGTTGTGGAGCCAATGTGTTTGGGGGCTTTAGGAAAACAGCCAAGCAGAAACTATTGGCTGGATGCACTTAAATCTAATCTAATGTCTACAAGTCATCAACAGGCAGAGGAGAACAAAAAATACATGAGGGTAAAATCTTAAATATTTAGAAATATCAAATATGTAACATTAACGTTAATATGTAAAGATGTTAATATTTCTTTTTTTATGGTTGCTATTGAATTACACACACACACCCAACCCACCATTTGAGGGAAAGGCATCGTGGGGCCTTGAAGACCCAGGAGAAAGCCAGCTGGGGGGTGAATAGGGTAGAGATAATTCGATTCACCTGGCTTTCACTAACGACAGAATTGTCTGTAACCTACTTAAGCAACCTCAGGCAACGAACTCTGGCTCTTTGAGTAACTACAGGGACAGAACTCACGATGCACAGCCCAGATGTTGAGAGACTTGAGAATTAACTACTAATTCTCAAGTCTCTCTTCCTAAAGTTATACACAGGACGGTATAGCTTCGTAATGCCAGTTGTTTGATGCTAGTGCTCTGATCAGATCCATGATCCGATGGGTTTGTTTCGTATTTGCATTAAAAACACTCTTAAGACAGGTGGGGAGAAAAAAAATACTTCCCCTTAAACACATATTTGAAAAACTCATTTATTCCTATGGTCTCATGATTGCAACTGTCCTGCTTCATTTATAGTGATGGGTAACATTTATCCCATCACAAGTCGTATACTGACGCTAGACACACACACGCACACACATACTTAATTTAATAAACGTGCCATGAATCTACATGCGAGGGCCATAATGACAAAGCAGTGCTCTTGACATGACAAGCCCAACCGAGCTCAGATGTATCCTGTGTCCTTTGATCAGCCTTCATTCTAAAACTTGATTTGAGTCTAACTGTGGCAAACTGAAGTGATCTGACATGATTTACAAAAGGCACACGTGTCTACAGAAGAACAAGAAAAACTGGACAGGATCACCTCCTCCTCAAGCACACCAATTAAAAAGGCTGGTGAAATCAAAGTTCCTTGGTAATTTCTTAATTACTAAAATTAAACTTTAATTTCTTAATTGCTAAAATATCTTCACCTCAATGCATTTGTGAGGGTTGATTTACTACTGCTACTACTATTCACCTAGCTTCCACATTGAGAATAATAAACTATATACATTGCTAATTCAATTAAGCATGTGACAAATGCAACATAAAAATAATGACTGTCATCAGTGTCGTTGAGAGTAGTCTTTATTCATCACTCACATTCACAAGAATAAAACAACACCTTTATTTTTTTATTTTTTTAAGAGCAAATTTTACTACAGTGATCTAATAGATTAAACAAAAGTAAGCTTTATCTAACTTTAGGTGTTTTCCAGTAATATAATTCACTGATAATCAACAAGAATACTGCTAACGGTAGAAGAGTAATACAGCTGCTTCTGTAATATCTTTTGATGCACTCCACTCTACATTGGACCCGTAGCCACTCCAGTCAAATCCTGTGAAGTCACCACACTGACGAGGGGCTTCCTCAGGGAAGTGTCCACTGCCACCAATGCAGTAATGTTCAGTGTCGCAGGGAGGGAGCAATTTTGGTTTGACCCCAGAGCAGAAAGCCATGGCTGCACCTTCATTATTTATAGGCCTGAAGGTAACAAAGCCAGGCTCAAACTGTTGTCTTGAATTCGGTCCATAAAAAAGTCTGGTCATATCTTTGTCCCCTAAGTCATACACGATTGGAATGGAAGGTCCAGTGTTGCCACATACCCCAACATTATTTCTCACTGGGTAGAGTTTAAAGAGCTGATACAGATTGCCTCCGTGAACGCTGAAGAAGCGTCTCTCAGTGTGGTAGCGGAGGATGGAATCTATCTTCCAGTGATCCATAGGGGACTTGTTGGGGACATGCCACACCGACAGGTCTTCTGCTACAATGTCATAATACCCAGGATTCTTGTAGTCATCTGATGTGGCGCCCTCTGCGCTTCCAAAAGTGGCCCTGTTGGCCCAGTTTCCATCTCCGTCTGGCACGTTGGGGTTGCTGCCTTGCTGGCTGGACCAACGGTCACCCGCTGTGCATTTCCCATACATGTTGTTCTCATGCACGCTGGCTACAAGTGTCCAGCCACCTCCAGCTGTGGTCATATCACAGAAGGTCTGATAGACAGTCCCACTGGCTGTGGACAGGTAATATATTCCATCTTCATGTTCATTGAATCGGTCCATTATTTCCTTACAGCTTCTGGCAGTGTAACTGGCTCTTTTTCTTAGCCTTTCTAAACTGTTTGTGACATCTGCTGTATCCAAGTTTTCTTTTGATGAATTTAGAAACTGAGGAAGTTGCAACATCAGTAGATGTATCACAAGAAGAACACAATACTTCATGTCTTTGGGCTGAGTTCTCAGTCAACTGCCAGTTCAGCATCTGCGTCAAAAGTAATTTGCTTGCAAACCCTAGATTATGCTTATTTATAGTCCTCCAGAATATTCTGTCAACTATGACTTAACAGCGCAAAGATCAGTTCAAAATCGAAACAGGATTAAAATTTCACCAAGTTGTCAATATGGTTGCATAATTTCAGAAGAACATTTCAGGACACACTCTGGCCACATGAAGCCAGGCATTGTCTTGCACCAAGAGTAATCCAGGGCCTACTGGACCAACATAAAATCTAGCGATGGGTCTGAGGACTTTATCCTGGTACCCAACAGCAGCCAGGGTACCGTTGGCTAGCACGTGGAGGTATGTGCGACCCTCCAAGGATATACCTCCCCAGACCATCACTGACCCTCCACCAAACCACTCATGCTGTTGTCACTTTTATTGTCACGTGCCAAGACAGGTGACATTGATTCACAATCGCTTCTGCTTCCGAACTGGACAAGATTGATAACACTGAGGTTTAATTGACTTGGTGTTACACTGTGATGATGACAAGTTCCCTTAATTTCTTGAGCAGTGTACATATTAAAGTCTCCTCCACACTGACCAGATCTCATCAATACCAAAATGTTTCCTTCTTTTGAACATCTAAAGAGGCCGTATGTAAGATGTTTACTGTACTACTAGTATAAATACAAGCAAAAATTCGTTGTTTTAAGGGTGGGTGTTTTAAGTTGATGTTTCAAATGATCCTTTTATTCAAAATTGATCAGAGTGCCTGAGAAAATTCCCCATTGCCGATTCATCTTTCAACTTGCATTGACTTGTAATGTTCTTATACTCACATTTGCAGTAGTATCCTTCTCACCCTAAACCATCCTGGACTAGATAATACTGTTCTGGACATGTTCGGTAAGGTAAGACGAGTCATGTTACTGAATAGAGACTGGATTCTACACAACGCTGTAAAGCTCCTAAAACACTTTCTTTGCAGTTCTTCCAGAAAATGTATTGAGGTAAAATATGAAACATTAAAAAGGATCTATTTAAATGAATATATGCAAAACGTAGTGCCATATATGCAGTTTCCAGTGATGATGAAGTCAATTACTGGACATACGCAGGGATATTTTGGCAACCAGAACTAGCAGCGCAAAGATCAGTTCAACGTCCAAACAGGCTTAAAATTTCACCAAGTTGTCAATATGGTTGCATAATTTCAGAAATGTCCCAATATTTACAGGTTTCCACACATATCCTAGTTGTGAGAGTGAAACGGGCAAGGGAAAAAAGAATCCACCTACCAGGATTCCTGGAACTCCCTGGAACCTGTATAAATGCTGCAATACCCAGTTATCAACGAACACACAATTGTTATCAGTACTGAACATTCGAAATGAATAAGATTTATTAAGATGGGTCATGAATTTGTTCCAGAGAGGACTGTAGCACCCAGGCAATGACCTGCTATTACTGGAGCCTGAAAGAAGCAAAGGAGCCACATGCCACACCTGAGAGACAAGTTATAGACCCCTGACATGCCATTACCTTCCAATGCTGAAGCAGTACATGTAAGCCCCCCAGTTCAAAGCAGTAGCCAGCTTCCATAAACTTTAGCTGCTCCAGACAGTGACCCTGGCTGTAACCATATCCTCTAACGGCCAAACTGCTAAAGCTATTATTATTCACAAAGCCTAAAGTTACAGCCACAACCTAGGCAGCATTTTGTGTCAGGTGAAAGTTCCGGATTTCAGCCAGGGAAAGTGGAAAAAGGAGAGCCTGTGACAAAACATCCGCTTTTGGACTTTAACAAGACAAAAACTCCACTGCTCAGAAAAATGAAGGGAACACTTAAATCACACATCAGGTCTTGATGAACGAAATATATTAAAGATCAAAATCTTTAGTGTACATTGTGTAATTCATTGAACACAAAATGACATAACAACAGTCAACGGAAGCCAAAATAATCGATTTTGAGGGCTGGATTCAAACTCACAATGAACATCATAGTAAACAACTGAAATCACAGACTGTACCAACTTACGTACATTTCATCACAGCAACTCATTGTGTGACTCAGTAGTATGTATGTCCCCCACATGCCTGAATGCACCCCAAGAACATCTGGGCATGCTCCTGATGAGACTGCGGATGATGTCCTGTGACATCTCCTCCTAGACCTGGATCAGGGCATCAGTGAGCTCCTGGACAGACTGTGGCGCTACTTGGTGGCGGCGGATGCATCAATACACAACGTCCCAGAGGTTCTCAATTAGATTCAGGTCTGGGGGAATGTTAGGGCCAGTCAATGGCATCAATGCCTTCATCATCCAGGAACTGTCCACACACTCTGGCCACATGAAGCCAGGCATTGTCCTGCACCAAGAGTAATCCAGGGCCTACTGGACCAACATAAAATCTAGCGATGGGTCTGAGGATTTTATCCTGGTACCCAACAGCAGCCAGGGTACCGTTGGCTAGCACGTGGAGGTATGTGCGACCCTCCAAGGATATACCTCCCCAGACCATCACTGACCCTCCACCAAACCACTCATGCTGTTGTCACTTTTATTGTCCCGTGCCAAGACAGGTGACATTGATTCACAATCGCTTCTGCTTCCGAACTGGACAAGATTGATAACACTGAGGTTTAATTGACTTGGTGTTACACTGTGATGATGACAAGTTCCCTTAATTTCTTGAGCAGTGTACATATTAAAGTCTCCTCCACACTGACCAGATCTCATCAATACCAAAATGTTTCCTTATTTTGAACGTCTAAAGAGGCCGTATGTTAGATTTTTACTGTATTACTAGTATAAATACAAGTAAAAATTAGTTGTTTTAAGGCTGGGTCTTTTAAGTTGATGTTTCAAATGATCTTTTTCTTCTAAATTTATCGGAGTGCCTGAGAAAATTCCCCATTAAAACGTTCTTGCCGATTCATCTTTCAACTTGCATTGACTTGTAATCTTCTTATAGTCACATTTGCAGTAGTATCCTTCTCACCCTAAACCATCCTGGACTAGATAATACTATTCTGGACATGTTCGGGAAGGTAAGACGAGTTGTGTTACTGAATAGAGACTGGATCTATATACTTTCTTTGCAGTTTTTCCAGAAAATGTATTGAGGTAAAATATGAAACATTAAAAAGGATCTATTTAAATAAATATGGGCAAAACGTAGTGTCATATATGCAGTTTCCAGTGATGATGAAGTCAATTAGTGGACATACGCAGGGATATTTTGGCAACTAGAACTAGCAAATTTGATAACTGAAACAGCTAATAGCTTTTCGCTAGTTTTGTATTTTTTTCAGAAACTGAGTTTTTAACATTGTACAATTAACTTTCCAAGCCAGAGGACAAGAAAAAAGTTATTTTTGTGTAGCCAGGTGTAAATTGTATTGCCTTAAAAAATGTAAAATGCCTGTTTAATGTTTGGGGAATATTATTTCTTAAGCCCATGCAAACTTGGTACCAACTGAACCAATAAAATCAATAAATCATGTAACAGTTATTCGGAGAGGAAAAACGTCACTGTAGCCAACAACAAAAAAGCCACATTGCGTATGTGTACGGCATATTAATACATCCAACATTTTTCCACTGCTAACCCTCTTGCGCACGCGCACAATGAAAGGTCTTAAACATGGTGTCAATGAAAGGTCTTAAACATGGCAGCAGGCACTCACCAGAGTCCTGGCTGGACTTTGACTCGGAGAGGCTGACGGCAGATGCGTCTCGAGACTGATCAATCATACCAATGTTCACCTTGTGCTTGTAGGGGTCCAAGGCTCCTAGCAACCCTAGCACGCGGATAGCCTAGCAGACAAGCACCAGAATTAGCACAATTAGAACACATTACTGACCTTGACCAAAAAAACATGTGACAGAACAACGTGATGTAAGGTGCAGACAGGAGGGTCTTTGAAAAGCCAATCCTAACAAAATATGGCAGGATCCAGGTGGGGTGACTAAGGGGAATGATGTGACCCTGTATGGCAGGATCCAGTTGGGGAGATTAAGGGGAATGATGTGACCCCATATGGCAGGGTCCAGGAGGGGTGACTGAGGTGAATGATGTGACCCCGTATGGCAGGATCCAGATGGGATGATTAAGGAGAATGATGTGACCCCGTATGGCAGGGTCCAGGTGGGATGATTAAGGGGAATGATGTGACCCCGTATGGCAGGGTCCAGGTGGGATGATTGAGGGGAATGATGTGACCCCGTATGGCAGGATCCAGGTGGGAT